>JAABKJ010026545.1:2859785-2977882 GCA_011634705.1 Andricus grossulariae | reverse complement strand
TGTATGTTAAGAAAAAACTCAGTTGAATCATATCAGTGTAATTGTCAGCATATTTTTAAGAGATGTATATGTTCAAGGATCGAGTGATTAGCTACTCAGATTTGAATACTTCTGAACATAATGATATTACTAATAATGATTCGAGATAGATGTTTCAACATCATTTGTAGAATTGACATTAGTTTATCAAAGCTTTAAATGGGTTATAGCTACCATATAAATTTGAGATGTGAAAGGCAGGTTTTTCTGAAACGCAAAAGATTAAATAAATAGCGAAACCGGTTTGAATTAGTTTTCCTTGAAACTGTTTTCAAGAACTGTATATATCTCAGCAGTGGAACATTTACGCCTTCGATATCAGAGATAGCGACTATAGTATATATTATATAAGATAATGAAGCAAAAGAATATTCATGAGTTACATTATTGATCAAATTCGTAATTAATAGATTAATCAGTTTTTCATCTCATTAGAAAATATGACGATTGTCTGGACTCTGGTGTTATCTTTGGTCGTGATCCTCAATTCCATTGGTAAATATGATAATATATCTAATTTCAAGTAGATTTTTTCTAGACTTGACGCAAATCAGAATTTTTGCGATACAATCTGCAAGGTACAACTTTACACGTGTTCAACTATGCACGTTTACGTGCATTTAAGACAGTCCCAACAGTAAACTTATAATTCATTATTAATCTTTTTAAGGGATTTTTGTTGATAATTTATAAGTCCCTCAAAATCCCTAAAGTTCACCAACCTGGCCATTATTCAAAATCAACTTTATATAGGCTCAATTTCTTCCACTTGATTTGTGCAAATATGTGAATCCACTCTGAACCCTTAGAAACCACCACATATGCAGCAGGAACCCTGACTATAAGGACATCAGAATAGGAAGCCGGCTCAGCCATAATCCGAAATCAACAACACCCAAATGATACCCCTAACACTTTCAACTATAAACTTCCAAAATATCTTCATGTAAAACAACCATAAAATTTCTCAATTGAGACTAGTCAGACAAGTCACTTTCACAAAACGCCAGATTATGTTCTAACCACATATAATGTTAAGCATACCCCCAAAATCCACCTCTTCAACCTGTAACGAAAATATTTCAGGATGTCTTTATGTGAAACAGTCATTAAATTTTGTGATTGAAAATAGTCACTCAAATCAGATTAAAAACTCAAGGTTATATTCGGTGTCCCACGATAGCAACCGCAAATCTCCACGCTTCAGCACTTTCAACGCATCAATTCCATAATGTCTTCCTGTAAAACAGCCATTAAATAAAAAAGTTTCACAAATTCACAAATTACCTGCACGAAACTCTAGGATATATGCTCAACCTCATGATAATGTTCAGTTATCCTGAAAATTCACGCCTAGCACTTTTAAAGAAAAAAATCTGACGTGTTATTACGCAAAACAGCCAAGATATTTTCTAATCAATAATAATCATACCAGTCACCTTTTGAAGAATCTAGTGAATATACCCATAATCAAAATATTCAAGAACCCTCAAAACCCACCCTAGCACAATTAACGAACCCTAGCCACACTGCCTTCAACTAAAAACGCCAAAAAATTTCAATTTGAGAATGATCACAGCAGTGGCCTTCTAAATATGCTAGGGTTGGTTTTTCGAGGTTACTAAATATTACGTTGGAGTTGGAAAAGTAACATTTTTAACAGAAAATGGTATAGTCCAACTTTTCATTCCGAAAATTACTGCTAAGCCTAAACGAATTTTCAACTAAAATGATGGATCTTTCACAACCAAAAAAATTATCTTCAACAGAGAAGTTCAACTTTCTACCAAGAAAGTTAATGTTAATTAACAAGGAATAATTCTTAACGAAAAATGTAACAGTTGATATTCGGAACAAAAAATATTTGAATTTGTAATAAAAACCCGTTGAATAAAAGAAAAATGTATTTGAAAAAAATGGTTGAATGCTGAACCAAAACAGACAAATATTTAACCAAAAAGTGGAATTTCAAACAACAGTTTGAAAAATTAATTTTTGACCAAAGAATATCGAATATTCAGCGCTGGATTCTTTTCTTCATTTCAAAAGTATTTTCACAGATTAAGGTAGTTCCGAATCCCACTTTATTCAGGTTAACCGCATTCTAAGATCAACGTGAAATTTCTTAGAAAATTTGGCATTTTAGCGTGTGAGGAAAATTATAATTTTCCTAATAAATCTCTATGTTTCTGGGCACTATTTTTTCACCCTCAAGGATTGTTTTTTTTTTTACTTAGTTAAAGTGACCGACGAAACTCGAAAATATTTAATTTAAAAAATGTAGGAAATTTGATCAAAAGCTCAGTTTTGAAATATCAATGTGCATTTGGACTGTCACTACTTAAATGTGGCATGAAAATTTGTATTGACACTCGATAATTGCTACTTATGACACTTCAGGACAGGCAGTTGATCTTGAGAATTATATCATTCTGATGCGCAATTTTCTGATCAAATACAGAATCCGGAATCTGTACAAAGTCGTTGCATGCCATTTTTATCCAATTTCAGGATCAAATTGGTCAACTAGCATTTGCTGTGTGTGTGTAATTACTATTTAAATAAACATGAAATCAGTTCAACAATAATATTATATTCAAAACACCAACGTGAAAAAGCCCACGTATAAATCCACGTGGAGTTCCACGTGTAACATGTAACATGATTACTTATTGCAAATATCTCTTAAGCTGTAAAAGATGTAGGAAAATGATTAGCATTTCTTTAGTTTGAGTACTACATAACCTTTGTCTTATTTATGACAAACAGAATTGAATAAAAACGTTGCAAACGGTTAACAACTATGTTGAAAACTACGCTCACAATTACAACCGCATTTACAACTCATGACATATCAACATACAATTGTGTGCTTGAAGATATATGTAATTATCTGTTTCTTTTTGCAGAATTAGGTTCAGAGTTCGAGTATTTGCCTAATGGCGAGCCTATTCCTAGTGTTCCTCGTCGCGGACCTCTTTCTTCTTCTTTTCCTGAAAGACAATCTCCTGAAAAGTCTATTCCTCCTGCCCGAACTCACTCTTCTGCTGGTTCTCCACCACCTGCCGAACCATCTCTTCGTGGCAGGTCCAGGTCTCCTATAGCGAGGCAAAATTTTCCTCACGTATTTGGATTTAAACCTGATGAACTTAGATTTGTTCGACTTATTTCCGACAGCAATCCGACCCATATATTCGAACTTCGAAGATACGTTTTTTCTCCCGATAAACAAATTCATTTGAGAACACAAAATCACAACCTTGTCCCATGCCAACCGAAGAAACAATTGTAATATCAACATCCAATGGTGAAATCTGTTCAGTATGGGAAAGAGCATCAAACAGAAGCAATAATTTTCGTGCAATACATAAACCTGTTTATAATGGGGTTAAAACGAGCGAAAATAAACATGGATAGCGGCACGGTTACAGAAATGACCCCTGAAGAAATTGCGAATTGTCCAGTAGGCCAACAAAACATAATCATGCAAAATTTTAGAGTATTTCGTTTGTGAACAACAAGTCTGCAGACCGTGATAAGAAAATAATAAGTGCGCGACTGTCAGATCTTGCGCTTCGCGCTCGGTTTTTGTGCTTACATCACGTTTATACATAGGCCTTCCAAAATCAAAGGTCATAACAGTGACAACTGTAATTTTGTAATATTGAGTTCTTTTTTTAAGAATTTTATAAATTTTTCAAAGAAACATCTATCCAATCACATGAAATCTCACAAATCAGTCTCTGGAAAAATAAAGTTTTATAAGGTTTGTGGAATTTAGGAAATAATATCAGTAATTTCCTTTGAGAGAAAAAACGTGATTGATTGCGGAAAAAGTATAAAACTCGCGAAAAGTAATTATTTTGTCAGTAGTAGTCAATAGCGTAGGGTTAATTTATGATTTTTACTTTGAGATCTTTGAACTTTTCAATTTAAACAAGTTACAGATTTAAGCTTGTGCAGTTTAAAAGCATTTAGTTCAAAATTGTTCACGTATACTTTATACGTGTCAATGATTGAGCGTTTGAATTAAGAATTTCTTAATCGAACATTTTTCAAACTGCAATTTTCAAAGTTTTAAATTCAAATGAGTTCCAAATTGAATGCAGTTCAAATTTAGTACTTCAAATGAAAAAGTTTTGAGCTTTAAAAGCCCAAATTTTTTAACTTCAATGATCGTATGAAATTTTTATGAATCATGAAACGGGAATTTTCTCATTTTTCATTTTTGGTACTTTTAAACACCCTGGATTTTTTTTAAAAAGCAAAAAAATTTTGGAGTTATCTGATAATTATAAATTATTTGGTCCTGACGGACTAGCCAGCATCCGATTAAGGCCCGAAGATACCGTCTAAATTTGTCGGTCTAGAAAATGGCCTAACTCAACACAAGTGTACCCCGATAATTGAATATTTGTTCGCACATTTCCAAAAATATTTAGAGTCCCTAAAAGCATATTAAATAAAAAATTTACATCACAAACAAAGAATTCTTAACGTCAACCATCTAAAATAGATTTTCATAAGACGAACTGACTAGCGCCAGATTAGCTCGTCCAGACTAGCGTTTGACCAAACAAAAACTTTTCACTTCTACTCAGCGCCATAATAGACCACCTTAACAGCGCCACATTAGCGGTCAGGACGATCTATCGCGGCCCCGAATAGTTCCCCGATAATTTTCTACACGGATTTAACGAGTACATTTTTATTACTTGTTGCGCGCTACGCACTTGCTTGAAGTGTGTCCAAAATGCTTAATTTTCTATGTAATATTGAACTTTATCATATTCAATGTATGTGTTATTAATTTCTGTAACTCGATCCGGGACTGCTTATTCATATATTGCAAAATAAAGTATACATTTTTTTTCTTGATTATTATTTTTTTCAGTCATCCTCAGAAATGGATGCGTACAATTTTTTCGATAATTACATAATTCGGCTGATTATTTCTTTGAACATGATATGCATCTCATCAAATAAAAGAAAAACATTTAAAAACTTTAAAATTTTTTAAAATAAAAAAGTTCGAACAATAAATAATTTTAAAATTTGATACAACTCCCGGTTTTTATGTTACTCATAATTATATAGATAAGAACATATTACGCCACCACAAATGAATTTTAATCATGAGAAGCTGCAAGATAGCATTAGGAAAAAGCTACCACTCACAGCAAATGAACTTTCTGTTCGGGCACATGGAAGTTTTAAACGAGACTTCTTTTTCGGACAGAAAAGATATCGAGAATCAAAACAGTTCAGATGGAACATTGAATATGAAAGAAGAATTTTCCGGTGATAGCTGCAGTAAGTTCATTCAATTAAGAGCATGTATCACGAGGGCCAAGTTAGCATTGCCGATCTATTTTTGGCTGCTGAGAACTCGGAAGAAGGTACGTATGAACCTTTGGGGAAAAAACATGACCGTGAAAAATGTTCAAGGACCCCACAAACAGTAAAAAAAGGCTCAAAAATTGATTTTAAAGGATCCTGGGACACCACTCCGGTAATTGTCCCAAATTTTAATTGTGAGCGAGCCAACTATGCGAAGAATCGCCGAAGAAGACCTTGGATACACATCTTACGTCATAAACGTTCGACACAAGCTCTCACAAGCCGCGCGAATGAAGAGAGTTGCCCGTTGCAAATTGTTGCTTTCTTCTCTGAAGAATGAGGTGGCTGGTCGCCTAAAGTTTTTTTCGCACGAAAGTATCTTCACTGTGGACGCTAACGTGAACAGTAGGAAAGACCGTTGGTTAGCTCACTATCCCGAGGATGTTCCTTTGTAAGCAGAATCAAATTTGCAACTAGTGTTCACGTGCTTGGCGTCATTTCGAGTGAGCCAATAAACCAGTAGGTCAATAGGTAAAGTCTCTCTTTATGAAAAGTAGAATATTAAATTACCAATTGATAATTGATATAAAGTCTGATTCAGCAATGGCTTAGGCTTAGCCAATGGAAACTAAAATCAACGTAGAGATTTCGGACTGGCCTAGTTCCAAGCCAATAATGTCTATAATATAAAAACAGTGAAAACCCCAGGTTATAATACATGCCAATTTGGACCGGGATCATGAAACCTCAATACTCACAAGCGTTTCCCTCTGCAGTAGTATTGAAAACGCCACCACAAATGAATTTTAATCATGAGAAGCTGCAAGATAGCATTAGGAAAAAGCTACCACTCACAGCAAATGACTTTCTGTTCGAGGAAATCGACGTTTTAAACGAGACTTCTTTTTCGGAAAATTTTCAAGGACCCCAGAAACAGTAAAGAAGTCTCCCCAACAGCCCTGATCTGAACCCGTTGGACTATTATGCTTGGAGCGTTGTCGAGAGAGTCAGTAAGAAGTCCAGGCACCCCAATGTGGATTCCCTTAAAGCGGCCATTACACAGGCATTTCTCGAAATAGACAGGAAACAAATGGAACACGCATGTTCTCGATTCAGGCCCAGAATACAGAAAGTGATTGAGGCCGGAGTTGGTTACATCGAGTGACATTTTTTTTAAGACATTGGTAAATAAAACTCAACTTATGTTTAAACTTATGTTTAAATAAATATAGTTCCTTTAAATGTGCAACATAATTTTTTCACAATTTAGCTGCCGCACCCTATTTGGGTATTATCTGGATTTACTTTATTGACCTGCAGATAAATTAGGAGCAACAACACTTGTAAAAATAGAATAAATACAGTTGATAATCAACCTTTTAATGTTGAACAGTACCGATACTCGGAGGTTCATAAAGAGGAAATTCGTAGGCAGGTAAGTGACCTGCTTGCGAATAAAATCTTCTAGCTATCACAATTTCCATATAATTCTCCTCGTTGGATTGTTTCCAAAAAGAGTGATCCACGGGCGTCTAAAAAATGGAGAATGTTCTCGACTATAGACAATTGGATGAAAAAACGGTAAAAGACGCTTAACCTCATCCAAACATTAGTGACATTCTTTATCAACTTGAAGGTGCTAAATACTTCTCAGTTTTGGATCTTGCCATGATATCTCATCAGATCCCAATGGATCCTGTGTCAAGAGAAAACAGTCTTCTCAACTCCTTATGCACACCTTGTTACACAATTAAATTTCTCTTAAATTATTTTTTTTACACTCCTCAAAACAAGAGCTCTGAACTGCGTCGGTACATGCACCACTGATGATAATGTAGAAACCGTAAGGTAAACAGAGAGCAGTAGCACGGGTGGATAAGGTCTCAATAAAATATAATGAATTATAGAACAGGAAATCTCATAGGAATTTTAACTATTTAAACTATTAGTTAGTAATCAGGTAAGTTTATAGATTGCCTAAAACGTAATTATTAAGTCCGCAATTATGTATAAATACCGATGGCAGTTTAAATTGTAACTTATCCGATGACAAGCAACATTTAATGTTCCAGTGAATGCTCACTGAAAGAGTCAAACTCATCGAAACCTGTGGTAGCTATTAGTCACCGCATGCAATAACAAGACTCGCGCATATCAAATGACATAATAGCCGATCTAGGGAAGACACAACCGATCAGCGGAAGTTTCAGTAGACGGGACATAAATAGTCTTCACTCAAGTAATCCGAAACTCATTAATATGATTTATTTATTGTAAATCCAATTTCAATAAATACGTACTAAATGAGCAAACTGCACGTTCTGCTCAGTCCGACAAATTAGAAAAGCGTAAGCGATGCGCACTTTGTCCCGCGAAAGATGACCGAAAAACTTCTTATTGTTGCACTTCGTACAAACCTACAATTTGGAAAAACCATCGTTCGTTTTATTGCACAAATTGTGCACCCAAGGTGTTTAATTGTTCCTTTTTCTAGAATAAAAAAACATTGAGCGATTTCTTCCCGTTTGAAAATAAAAAAGAAAAACATAAAGAAAATGAGCGTTATAAGTTTTTCTGCATGCAATATACCTTTCCAAAACCCCCATTTTTTAATTGTCAAAATAAATGTTTTCGAAAGGCAACACAGGTAGGTTATTTTTTTTACGAAAAGGCATAGTCACACAAACAAAACCCCAAAA
Source organism: Andricus grossulariae (assembly GCA_011634705.1). Lineage (NCBI taxonomy): Eukaryota > Metazoa > Arthropoda > Insecta > Hymenoptera > Cynipidae > Andricus > Andricus grossulariae. The sequence goes on along the minus strand of JAABKJ010026545.1, from coordinate 2,969,804 downwards.
CCTTTTCTTTTAATTACTTATTTTAAAAGATGTATAATTTTCATGAAATTTCCACCTTTTTCTTACTTATTTAAATATTTCTAATTATTTGAAACATGAAAAAAATGTATGCTCAAAAACAATTGAATGATAAAATTAAGGATCGGAATAATACCTTAGAATTTTTAAATTATTTTTTTTCATCGCAAACTGTATTGATGGAGCACGGGTGGACACGAATGATCAACAAGGACGGCAGAGGTAGTAAAAATAACGAGGACGACGGAGGGTTAAGAGCTGACAAAAGTACACCTGATCTAGCATGACGGTCCCCTGTTAGTCATATAACACTTTTAGGAATGTTTAAAATAGGACTCAAATCTCCTTGATTCTGATGGTATTTATTATATAAAAATTTTTCAATGCGATATACATAACGGATGTTCATGAAAACTACGGAAATTAGGGCTATTTGAATGTCATTTTGAAGAATCGTAAAAGCGAAAGGTAACTCATTTGAACTACAGATACGCTTTACTTCACTTGCACGGCAGAATTATACACTACACGTTGCAGGTATAAAACTTTCTCGTCGGCGAGACATTGCAAGAATGTATTAATAGAATAAAAATAAAATAGCACAAAAAAAATCTTTACAGTATTTTAATTAGAATTTTGAATCTGAGTTTTTGTAATATAAAGGGAGTGATCAGTTGAATTTTCTGTGTCATTGTTACTATATTTTATGCCCATTACAGAATGACTCTTAAACGCTTAAAATTGTACTTCCATTTCGTTCTGGGTGAGAACGAACATAGGTCATTTTTAAGGATAGCAGTTGCTCCCAGTGGGACACTGCGGTGATTTCTTGAGCCTATTTTTTTAAATTATATAGATATTAGCTTGTTCTACGTTTTTTTTTTAATCCACATAGTCGATATTTCAAAACTTGTTGGCAAAAAGCCATAGCGTACTTGCTATAACTAACTTTTTGCATCAGACAGTTCATTATGACACGCAAAATACAGGATTTTTCACGATAACTCTATACCTCAGATTAACAAATTATTGGAATAATTTTTTAAATAAACAACAGAATATATTAAACAATATATTGAAAAGCATGTGATTTTAACAGCTTGTTGATTAATATGAAAAAATATATCCAACCGAGCTTCAAGTTCAGGATCGTATCTGTTTTTACGCCCTTTCTTTGAAGAAACAGCAGGTTTCTTCACAGAATCATTTTCATAGTTCAACGAGGAATCATCAATTGACAATTTTCGTTTTTGTTTATGATTGGTTTTTTGACTAGCCACACTTTTTTTATCCTCACTGCTTTCCATATTCGTATTTATATTTTGCTTTTCGACTTCCAGAACGTTATCCACAAATGTTTATGGAAACTTTTTGTCACTTTCAAAAACTTTGTCAACACTGCACGATGATAACATGTGAGAAGAAATGAAAAAAAATTGAGGTTAGAAACTTATAACTGGCTCTTTTGCACCTCCGTACAGGGATGTGCAGTCACGCATAACTGGAGGTTTTTGACGTAAAATACCTAAATGAAGTATTTTACGTAGGAAACAGGTAAAATATCTAGTAAATTACGTGACAAGATGGCGGACCTGCAGAAATGTGAATAACCTCACTTCTTTGAAATTCTGGTATCGGCATTCGTAAGAGTTTTTTTTTCAAAGCCTATATTGTTCATTGAAAAATAATAATGTCAACTAAAGCGAAACAACAGCAAAAAAAACACTCCGGGCTTACATATATTCCATCAGGGATGTGCAGTTACGCGTAACTGGAAGTTTTTTACGTACAAAACTTAAAGGAGGTATTTTACGTAAAATACCTCTAATATGTAAAATACATGTAGGAAACCTCTGATTGACTGTCTGACTCAAGTTTTCAATTTCCCGTCTCAGAGGTGGCGCCCTCATATATAGAATAAGATGTAATTTTCATCATGTTAAAAACTGATGACGTAAAATACCAGGTAAATTACCACGAGTATTTTACTTTCTCATCCCTGCCTCCGTAGTGATGTGATGGTGATGTGCATTTACCGTCATGCTTAGGGTTGTAAGTCCATGAAACGTTTCATTGAAACATTGAAAGTTTCATGAAAGAATGAAACGTTTTATGGGACTAAAGCTTCTGAAACGTTTCAAAGGTTCACAAACACGTATGCGCTTGCGCACACATGTCAGGTTGAGGTTAGATAATATAATGGCGTTGTTCAATCGAATAATCGTGCTGAAACTTGAAAGCTTGATAATCAGGGATGGATACGTATAATACATTACGTGTATTACATGGTTTTCGACATGTATATTACAACGTATATTACGTCCTTAGTTTTTTACAAATGTATTTCACATTTGATCACGTGACTATGTGGGCGGGATTTTTGAATTCGTTATTCTGAAAATACCCAATCGCCTTACAGAAACAACTAATATTGAGCAGGGGGGTGCTTACACTGTACTGTCCAATGTGAAGAATGTGTCATGAGAGTTTAAAACGGCCGTGTAGAGTCAGGTAGTAAATAAGACTTATGTATTTACATATTATTTTATTTAATGAAGTAAAAAGCGGCATAATTGACATAATTAAAAAAAATTGCATGGATATTCGGGTCGAATTTTTAAAAAATAATGAAAAAATAAATAACGATTACACAAATTAATGAAAAAAATTGTCGAAAATATAAATGACCGACTTATAAAATTTCCAAAATTTCAAATAACTACAAGATTTTTAATTGACAACAAATAAAATCCCGATTAAAAACTATCTGAAAATAAAATTGACCTACTTCAGGACTGAATTATAAAATTGCCGAACTATACAATTACCAAATTATGAAAATTAAATAAAGAAATTATTAAATTATGAATGAAACAAACATTTTAATTAATAATTAATTAATAAATTATTAATTGTTTTCGGCAATTTTAAATTTCAGCGTATTTAAATTTCAAGCATTAAAATATCTATGGGGATTTAACACTTGATTTATTTTATAATTCGACAATTTTATAATTTGGTCAATTTTATAATTCGCTAATTTATATTTTCAGTATTCTTTTCGTTAATTTGTGGTTTTCATATTTATTTTTTCGTTATTTTGTATTAGTCCCGGATATTCAAACACTTTTAAATGTAGTGATGAAGAACTATTTTTTTGTATATTGCTGTTTTACAATATAATACGACTATATAATAAATATAATTATTATATCTATATATCACAAACAAGCAATAGAATACATCATAAAATATTATTTTCTATTGCAAATGGGGATCTCTAAAATGTGATATTTAAAAAAAAATGGACTTTGTAACGAAGCTAAAATATTCTAACATTTGTATAGTCACTCTTAAACAAAGACCATTAACGAATATTTTTATCTTTGGCAACACTCAAATTAATCGAAAATTATTTTTCGAAGTGTTATAATAAATTACGAATTAGAATTAGGTTTCAGCTAATTTCGCTAATTTCTTTTTCTGCAAATTAGCTTTTTTGGAATCAGCTAAAGAAATTTGAGCAAACTGTCGCATTCTATTCTGCAAATATAAGTGAATATTGTAGGCCAAAACTTCTGTCCCATGTTCTGCACAAGAAAAGTAAAATTTGAGTTTAGACAAATCATTCGGGTGCTGAAGTTTGTGATTTTGATCTAAAGTGACAGATTTGACATGTAATATAATACATTAAACAATTATTGTGAAAATGACCCTATGGAGTTTTCTAATAGTGTTTTTATGTTTGTTTATCGCATTAATTAAGCTGATATCTATCGCTCCGGGGTACAAATCAGGTTACAAAAGTGCACTCCGAGAACCCGAAGATTCCGAATATGCAAAAATTAATTTTTTCGTCGTTACGAAAGACCCAACTAATAAGGCTTTATGACAAAAAGCTTTGATTCGGAAAAATTTTTCGGTGAAAGCTGGCTTCTTCGTTTGCAGTGAACAATTTTTAAAGGAAGACGTTCTCCACGATAAAATCCTGAAAGGACTCGATGGCAATATTTTGGAAAAGGCAAGTAATTATATATTTACTGTAAAATTGAAATCACAATTTAAGCATAAAGCAAAATTAAATTCTTTTTTATTCAATAAACTGTATTATTAGGTATTTTCACTTTCTACTCGTTTAAAGAAAAATCGGTCTGTTTTTCCCTTAGACAGTGCAACAACAAACACAATTTATTGATGTTTTTCAAAATACAAAAAAAAATTGAAGTTAATTTAAGGATTAAATTAAAAGGATACAAAATGTCTAATTCTAATCTCAAATTTTCTTCTTTAACAATGCATGCAACCAAAATCTTAAATTAATGTCACTTTTTTGTATTCTTCACCAATAGACTATTCATTAGATTGGCTTGGTACAAATGTTTATTCTGAAAATTACGAAAAATATGAATAAATTGTGTTTGTTGTTGCACTTGATGAGGGAAAAATAAACCGCTTTTTTGTACGAGTTGTAAGTGAAAATACCTAATAATACAGTTTATTGAAAAAAGACTTCACTTTTGTTTTATCTTTAAATTGTGATTTAGATTTTACAGTGAATATATATAACTACTTACCTTTTCCAAAAAATAGTGCCATCGGGTCCTTTTGGGATTTTCTCGTGGAGAATGTATTTTCCTTTAAAAAATGTTAACACCAAACGAACTGGCCAGCTTTCGCAGTAAAATTGTTCCGAATTAAAGCTTTTTGCAGCAAAGCTTTGATAGCTTGGTCTTTCGGAACGACGAAATAGTATATAGTGTATCGAGGGCGTAAAGAAGGCTATTTTGACGAGTGTGAATTTGCGGCCCGAGCGAAGCGAGGGCAGCAGTCACACGAGGCAAAATAGCTTTACGCCCTTGATAAACACCATACTTTTTGTACCCCTCCTTGAAAACAAGCATGTGAAGCAGATAGAGGATGTTTGGTGTACTTGACAATTTTAGATTATAGGTGAAGAATAGAATAGAATGGCACAGAATAGTATAACATAGAATGAAATAACATGTAATAAAATAGAATAGAATGGAAGGAAATGCAATGGAATAGGACAGGAATATAAAGGAATGGAATGAAATGGTATAGGATAGTACATAAAAGAATAGATTAGAATATGAAATTGTAGAATATCAAAGAATAGCAGAGAATAGAATAGAATAGGATAGGATTCGATATGAGATGATATGATAGGATAAGATAGAATAGGATAGGATAGAATAGAATAGATTAGAATAGATTAGAAGAGAATAGAATAGAATAGCATCGAATAGAATATAATAGAATAGCATAGAATGGAATAAAATAGAATATAATAGGATAAAATAGAATGGAAGGGAATGGAATGAAATAGAATAGGACAGGAATAGGATAGTACATAATAGAATAGAAAATAATAGAATATCGAAGAATAGAATAGAATAGGATAGGATAGGATAGAATAGAAAAGAATAGAATATAATAGAATATAATAGAATAGAACAGAATAGAATAGAATGTATTATGATATAATATTATATTATAATGGCATATAATAGAATAGAATAGAATATATTATGATATAATATAATAGAATAGAATATAATATAATAGAATGAAATAGAATAGAGTAGAATAGAATATAATTGCACAGAATAGAATAGAATAGAATAGAATAGAATAGAATAGAATAGAATAGAATGGAATGGAATAGAATAGAATAAAATAGAATATATTATGATATAATATAATGGAATAGAATAGAATAGAATAGATTAGAATACAATAAAATAAAATATAGAATATAATAGAATAGAGTAGAATAGAATAGAATAGAATGGAATATAATGTAATAGAATGGAATAGAAAAGAATAGAATAGAATAGAATAGAATAGAATAGAATAGAAACAGAATAGAATGGAATAGAATAGAATAGAATGGAATAGAATAGAATAGAATAGAATAGAATAGAATAGAATAGAATAGAATAGAAGAGACTAGAATAGAATAGAATAGAATAGAATATATTATGATATAATATAATATAATAGAATAGAATAGAATAGAGTGAAATGGAATATAATAAGACATGACAGGATAGAATGGAATAGAATCAAACAAGATTAAGTTGAATACTTTAATTGATTATTGCAATGAAAAAAATGAAGAGCAGGAATTTATATCAGGGAAAAAATGAAACTAAGTAGAATAAAACGAAATTGAAATGAATACAAGATTGTATAACTGATCGCTGCAATGATTTGTCTGGTTGCAAAAAAAAATGTATTTAATCAATCATTTCTACCGATGTTATTTATGTACGTCCGTACAAATATGCACATTTCGTAAGAATGATATTTGAGGAACTATTGATGATTATTCGTAATTTCAGGAAAAATATTTTCGAACTATAAAGAATATTTTTTATTTTTCCTCTCTATAGACGATAAGAACATATTTATTATTCCCTGATTCTTAGATATTTATAATCGTTGCTCGAGATATAAAAACGATAAAGCTTCAAAACAATTTATTAATTTCTAAACTGTTTGAGTGATCAGTTCGAAAATAGTACAACTTTCAAGATGAACACTTTTTTCGCAATTTTGGGAATCTGCATAGTAGGAATTCTGGTAAAAATATTTGCTGCCTATATTTTTTGTCATTTATTTTTTCTGAAATTCAAATATTGTCTCGAATGCACTTTGAAGACTATATTTTTCGAATTTGAATATGAAAAATATTTGTTGGTTTTTTATTATAATTTTCATCATTCTAGACTGAAGCCATGGATGAAGAAAAAGCTCAATTATTTTGGGGTGACGAAATAGCCTGTATAAAGGAAAGCGGTATTGATCCAGGTATAGTATAAATATTTGTATGTTTTGGCATATATTTCATCCTGATATTACAATATAATAAAAATAAGAATTTTCCTAAATATCTGCATTATAAAATGGGATGACTGAAAAATCCTGAAAAATCTAATAACCGACTCTATACAATTTCCGTAAAAGCAAATAATCGAAATAGAAAATTCTTGAAATAATAAAATTGCCGACAATTTAAAATTTCCAAATGGGAAAATTCCCAAAAGTTTATAATATAATAAATTTGCATGAAGCAATATTATTTAAATTGAAAATATGAAATTATAGGCACTAATTTCCTAATTTTAGGATTGTTCTGTTTCTAGTAGTTTTCTTATGGAATTTTCCAGCGTCGTTATTTTTCGGATTTTCCAGTCGTCCCTATAAACTGTTGATAAATGATATAAGCAACAGAAACTAGAAATAGTCGACATTTTAAAAATATATTTACAAAATGAAAAACTTCTTTCTCTAATGGATATATTAAAAAAACATAAAATAAAAAATTGCCTGTATAATTGAAGGTTCGTTTAAATTATTTCAGGTGTGCTTGACAATTTTCTAAAAGAAAAAATGGACGAGAATGATGAGAAGCTGGCTTGTTTCGCGGCTTGCATGTCGAAAAAATTTGGATTGGTGAATATTAATTTTCTGAAATACGTATTATTTTCAATAATTATAAGTTTCATTCAGGCTATCTAATAATTATTTAATTTCTACTTTACCGACATTTTTATCGTGAAAACTTACCTTTACACGAATTGACATATCAAATTGAAAATTTGGAAACTAAATGAAAGGTATTAATTATAACGTTTAGATGTTCCTTAATTTCCGAAACTTCAAAAAAGTTCAATTTTGGAAAAGACTTGGATTTTTCTGTTGTGTTTAGAGAAATTGAAGATCCTAAAAATGTTCCTCAGCACCTTCTATAGAATTTCTCAAATTTTTAACTAAGTATCTCAATATCGAAAAAATTTTGGTGACGAAGGCATTGTAATGTAAGCCATTTTTTGTAGCTGGTTGATAAGGTGGGCTAGACTATTAAAGGTTCGTCTTCCTAGCCGTAGGTCATGTGAAGGTGAAGGCGGTTCGTATGGGTAGATACTGGTTGTTCTTCTGCAGGAAGGCGTCGAGGCTGGCCATAGATTTCTCCTCGTATCTCCAGCTGCTTGGGTGAGATTGGTAGATCGTCACTGCTCCTCGTGAGGGGAGGAGATACCGGTATGCTGGAAGCCCGTCCATGAACGGCGGCCGGGTGGCCGGCACGATTTCTATCCGAGTGGAGGGCAACCGTGTAAGGGATGGGCACGACTGGCGCCTTCGAGGCGGAGGGCCCGATGCTGGCGCAGGAAAGGAATCGGGAGGTACTCGAATGTAACGGAACCGAGAGTTTGCAGGAACGACTTTTATGGATCGGATGGAAGGAACTTTGGAATGGCTTGGAGCAGGAGAGCTAGGGTTCGGGAGAGCGACGGTGAGAACGTCTTGTCGAGCGTTGGTGGAGGTTGGTGCTTGGAGGAGAGCAAAGTTTGCACGACGGTGGTGGAGGTGTTTGGCAGAGCGGGAGTGATTGTTATGCTTGCAAGGCATAAGGAGTGATAGGAAGGACGAGTAGAGAGGTAAGAGAGAGAGAAAGAGAGATCGCGAGACCTCGAAGGTAAACCCACGATCAGGGAAGGAAAGAGAGGGCGATTCCGAGACCTCGGAGGGTAAACCCAGAATCACAGGAAAGAGGAAGTGTAAAGAGCGTGACTTCGAGACCACGGAGGTAAACCCAAAGTCACAGAAGAGAGAGTGACTTAGAGACCACGAAGGTAAACTCAAAGTCGCAGGAGAGAGAGAGAGAGAGAGAGAGAGAAGAGGGACATCGAGACGAAGGTAAACTTAAAGTCACGGAGTCAGAGGGTAAACCCAGAGTCACCGGAAAAGAGAAGAGAGTAGAGGAAGGTGAGTGGAGAGAAAGTAGATAACTGATTTGGTATTGATTTCTTTATTGGCTAAAATTGCTTCTACAAGAGAGAGAGAGAGAGAGAGAGAGCCGTTTAGGTAGCGGTCGCCAGTCGAAAATGAGAGACTAGTCACGAGGAGGTGATAAGTCTCCATAAGTGCCAGACCACGAGTGACGATTCCACCCAAAGCGTCGCTATTTATCTGCTAGAGGCGAGAGAGCTCGAGCGAAGAAGGGAGCGGCTGTTGGCCCTCTGATTGGCCCTGACTCTCGCAACGAAGTCGCAACGGAGCGGTGAGGACACCCTACTCCGTGCTGCCTTCTTCCAACCGCGTCTCACGCCATTTTAACTATATTTCATGAAATTAATATAAATAATAAAAGTAACAATAGTTAACTAAATGCATGATACTTTGTTTAAAAGATGCTAAATTCCTAAATTAAATTATACAATGAATAAAGAAATTGGCCTACTGGCCAGTGAAATGAAAATGACATATAATATGTTAATGGATAACTGAATAAAAATGTAATGTTTATTAAAGAAATATATGATGATATTAATTATTTAGTATTGATTAAAAAAATTCTTTTTCAAATGAATACCTGACGGTTCAATCAATGAAAGCAAATTCGAGGTTCCATGCAGTGTTAGTAAGGAGAGAGCTGTTATGATGAAAAACAAGTGTAAAGTTATGAGTAAGTAAGGAAAATACTTTATTTTTATTTTTTAAAGACATACATAATTTATCAAAAATTATTTCCAAGATATATTTTTCTTGCATTTCTAGAGGGAGCTAACGATTGCGAGACCGCACGGAAAGTAATAAACTGCGTTATTGAAGAGAATAGCTTGTTATAATTTGTTTTTTAATTTGAATATTTCAGAGAGATATTTTTCTCGTATAATGAAAATAAAAATGTAAGTTAAAAATCCGATTGCTGAATACAAAAGACGCAATTTTTTGTTTAAGTAGGAAAATATGTAAACATTTCTTATTAATAAAGAATATAGTTTAAAATCATTTTATTCTATTTTTTCTTAGGAGTCTTTAAAAGGAAACGTTTGGCATTTGTCACACGTACATGTATACTATGCATTTACCTACTCAAAACTCCTAACTTACGCCTCCTAACCCACAACTCCTAACCCTTAACTTACAGCTCCAAAGTCACAACCACTAACCCATAACTTACAACTCACAACCCCCAACGCCCAACACCCAACTCACACTTCCTACCTGACAACTTCTGACTCCTAACTCACAATTCCTAACTCACAACTCATAATAGCTTATAATTTGCAATTTACGACTCACAAATCTGGGAACTCAGGGAAGGAAGGGGAGCGAAAATAGTGGAAGTAATGGAAAATGAGGGTGTAGAGGAAGTGAGGGGAAATAAAGGGGGAAGTAAAGAGAGGGGAAAGTAGATGAGGAAGATGTTGGGGAAGGTAGAGAAAGCGATGGTTGAAGTGTAGGGAGGTAAAGTAGGGGAGGATAGGGGAATGTAGGGGAAGTAAGGGAATTCGGCTGAGATAGGTTTTGAGATAGCTAATCTGAGGACCAGGGTTTGAATCCCAGCAGAGTTAGAGAAGAATTTTCTCATAACTTAAAAACAAAAATCGAAATTTTAGTATTGACGTAAGACCATGAAGACGAAAAAAAAACTGTTTTCGAATATAATTAGAAGACATTTTTGTCTGAAATCTCGAACTGAATAGAATAAAATAGAATATACTTGTTTGGTTGAAAATTCAACTATTTTGTTAAAAATTCGTCTTCTTGATTCCAAAAATCATCTCTTTGGCACAAATTTAATCTTTTTTGGTTAAAAAAAAGATGCAACTGTTCGTTTGAAAATTAATATGTCTTGCTTGAGAATTCAACTATTTTGTTAAATAATTGTCTTTTTTGGATGAATTAAATAATTTTTATTTAAAATTGAAACCCTTTTTGGTTCAAATATTAAGTATTACATTTTTCGTTAAGAAGTCATATTTTTTTATTGAAAATGCAACTACATTCTGGGGTAAAAGGTGAACTGCTTTGTCGAAATTAATTTATTTCGTTCAGAATGCTAATTTTCGGGTTTAAAAAATCAATTGTTTTGTAAAAAATGAGGGTCTTTTGGGAAAAATATTATCTTTTTTGGTTGAAGATGTAATATACACGCGCGTATAGCTTGCGACTGACGCTGCTAGCGAATAAATAAACTCCTAGGTATAAAAAAAATTTTACCCACAAATACTGTGTCATTTGAAATTTATTCTTCACCATGTGAAGGTCCCAGGAATGAATACTTTTTTAATTTGTCACAGTGAGCAATCTTCATTTTCAATAATAAATAAGACAAATGGAATATAATATAATAGAATTAAATGGGATGGAATAGAATATAATGCAATGGAATAGAATAACATGGAATATGATAGAATAGAATGGCATAGAATAGACTAGAATAAAATAAAATAGAACAGAATAGAATAGAGAAGAATAGAATATAATAGAATGGAACAGAATAGAATAGAACAGAATAGAATAGAATAGAATGGAAAAAATAGAATAAAAATAATAGAACAGACTAGAATAGAATAGAATAGAATAGAATGGAAGAAATAGAAAAGAATATAATAGACTAGACTAGAATAGAATAGAATAGAATGGAAGAAATAGAAAAGAATATAATAGACTAGACTAGAATAGAATAGAATAGAATAGAATAGAATAGAATTGAATGGAATTGGATGGAATGGAATAGAATGAAATGGAATAGAATAGAAAAGAGTATAATAGAATAGAATAGAATACAATAGAATAGAATAGCATAGAATAGAATAGAATAGAATAGAACAGGATAGAATAGAATAGAAAATAATAGAAAAGAAAAGAATAGAATGGAATAGAATGGAACAAAATGGAATAGAATAGAATAAAATGAACTAGAATGAAATAGAATAGAATGGAATAGAATAGAATGGAATACAATGGCATAGAATGGAATCGCATGGAATAGAATGGAATGGAATAGAAAAGAATCGAATAGAATGGAATGAAATGGAATGGAATATGATAGAATAGAATGGAATGAAATATGATAGAATAGAATGGAATAGAATGGAATGAAAAAAATTAAAACTGATGAGAGAAAAAAATTGAAAATTTAGCTTTCTAAATGAAAGTTTAGAACTATAGGATCGAAGGTGTACAAAATTAGAAAAATTATTTTTCATTTTGACTAGTTTAATGTGGAGTACTTCTTTTGCAATTATTATTATTTATGAAATATTTGAACTTTAATATTTCCATATTTCAGTTGTTCGTTAATCAAAATCTTTAACTGAAAATCGCACAATATGAAAATTTTGAAATGTTAAATATTTTGGGACGCCTGAAAAATGCCGAAAAATAAAATTCCCAATAATTTAAAATTTCCGAACAGAAAATTTTGCGACAATTAGAAATTTGCTAATAATTTGAATTTCACAAATTCAAAATTATTGAATAATGAAATTCCTGAAAGTTTATAATATCAGTATTTTATTTTATTATGACAAGAATTTCTTCATTGTTCAAATTCGGAAACTTTCCGGTGTCGGAAATTTTATTGCTTCGGATATTTTCTCATTCTCGCAATTTTATTTCAAGATTTTATTACTATAGGGAATTTTCAGATTCAGCGATATCATAAACCTTTAGAAATTGTATAAATCGATGATTTTTTAATTCAGGAATTTTTTATATTGTCGGCGATTTTGTAATTTCGGAAATTTGCTATTTCTAATATTTTGTTTTTCGTGAATTTGACAGAGCCTGTAATGTTATTTTTCGGGATTTATCAGTCCTCCCAACTTTATTATAAAAAATGTAATTATGTAAATAATAGTATGGAAGAATGAATCAATTATTCTCAAATTTAGGTTAATTAAACATGTGCTTATTTAATATAAGAATTATGGTTCTGACATTGATCTTCTATATAATCTGTAAAAAATTGAGATAAGTCGGATGTTTCTCAGATGGAATATTTATACATAAAGGTTATCACTCTCTGTCATTTTGCATAAGCTGTTGTGAAAACCCCTTTTATCTCCATAGAAAAATAATTTTTCTCGCATATTTTGTTTACAAAGTCCCTATTTTCTATTATTATTTAATAATAATATTAATTGAGAATTGCTGACAAAGTTACTTCTTTATGTACCACTATCAAGATGCATTAAAATAATCATTACGAAAAAACCGCTTGTTTAAACGTCAAATTGCTATAAATAACTATTTATTCAAAATATTGTTTATAACAAAAATAATTGCGAGCTGGTGCCACATTTTTCATTTATATTTTTCTGAAGCTATTTATTATAATTTAAAATCAATTTAAAAGTTGTTTGATGAAAAAGCAAACTAAAAAAAATTTGTTTATTAGAATATTGATAATAATGGTAAATTATGAACAATGGCTATTTTCTTTATGTTTGAGCACTGTGTGAGAATAATTGTTTATATATTATAAAATATTATAAAGGACGAAAAATTTTGTATATTAATTTAAAATGAAAGTAAATTATTATATAATTGTACATTTTATTCAAGTATACACACATTCAATAAGAATTTTCATTTCAGAAAGGAGAGGACTTTCAAAGATTATAATAATCAAATAAAATTATGCATTCAAAAAGTTGATAAAATATAAATCTAAGCAAGACTAAATTAGAAAAAATGAAAACAAATTAATTCAATAAATACTTCAAACGTTATGAAATTTCTATTAAAAAAATGAACTAAAAATTCAATTATTTAAATAAACATTCATTTGTAAGAGAGAAAAAGAATCTATGAGAATTAGGGACACTTTTTAGAATATTTGCAGGATTAAACAAATTTTTGGGAATTATTTCAAAAAATCGTTCGAACTTTTCAAAAAAATGAAAAATAATAATTATATATAATAATAATAAATATATTCAAAAATATTTTGAAACATTTTATAAAATTTTCTCAAATTTCGGAAAAGAAGGTAGAAGATTTTAAAGAAAAATGCATGAACTTTCCAACACTACGAAATTTCAGAAAAAATTGAAATAATTTTAAGAGACATTTTAAAATTCTAAAAAGAAACAAAAGTAATTTTCATCTAAAAAAGATGATAACAAATTTAGAACAAAATGTTGATTTTTAATGATTTCGAACGAAAAAGTTGGAAGCTTCTTGAAAAATTTTACAAGTTTCAAGAGAATAAAAAATTTTTCTTAAGATTTGTGGCAAAATTCAAACTGACTTTTTATTTTACTAAATTTATTTTAAGAGAATATTTCAAAAGATTTGAAAAATTTTAGAACAAGAATCTGTAGAAAAAAATAATCATTCAATTTTTAAAATATTTTACTATAAAATTCAAATGATTTAAAAAGATATTCAGAAGTTTTTCAAAAATTTCATAAATAATTAAAAATTTAAAAATATGTCAAAAAAACTTCACAAAATGCAGATTTTTGAAGATTTCAAAATAAAATTATTTATTTTTTTAAAGACTTTGATAGGTTCAAGGATAACACGAAACTTTCCTTAAGATTCCTGGGAATGTTGCAAGTGATTCTTCATTTAAAAAATTAATATTAAAAGATTAGTTTCAAAGATTTGAAAACATTACAAACGATTTCCAAAATCGTCAAAAATTAATACGGAAGATTTTAGAAAATTTTACGAATAATTCAAATTCGAATTTCGAAAAATATTTTAATGAATTTTCTTTCTAGTTTCTATACACATCTTAAATCTTCATTAATCTTTTTGAATTTTCTTGAGAAACGTATGCATATTATATTTATATAACTGAATAACAAATTAACAAAAAAAAAAGAATAGTTAATCGAAATTTTTATGTTGTTCCGAAAATGATGTTTTCCTTCATATTATAATTTTCATACATTTTTTTTTTCGTTTGTATTAGTGTTTTCTGTCGGAAAATGGTACTGAAAAAAATTAGATTTCAAAGAAGATTACAAAATTTCAACGATATTAGGTTATGTTATAGTTTGACATCAAAAATTGGTAGTTAAAAAAATCATTATAATTTGAACAAGATTTCGAACCTTTTAAATTTTTTGGATTAAGATAGTGTCTTTTGTCGAAAACTGGTATTTTTAATAAAAAATAATACCATTTCAAAGGAGATTCACAACTTTGAACAATATTAGGTTACGTTAGCTTTTTACCCAAAAAATTGATATTTTATAACAAAAATCACTATAATACGAACAAGATAAAGAATCTACTAAAAATTTTGGATTATATGAGTGTTTTTCATCGGAAAATGATATTTAAAAAATATATATTGCGAAGAAGATTAAATGTTTACAACAATTTCAGGTTATGTTGGCGTTTTACACGAAAAATTGGTTGTTCAAAAAAAAAAAATATTATAAGATGAACAATAATTATAGATTAAAAAATTTTTGGATTTTACTAGTGTTATAAACTAGTGGTTATAAACAGTAATTCCCGATTCCTCTCACTGTCGGTCGTACTTTTTGTCAAGAAGGGGAATGAAGGGGAAATTTTGGAAGAGAAAGTGGAGGAAATGAGGGGAAATGAGGATAAGGGAAGTGGGGAAAGTGAGGGGAAACGTGGGGTGGGGAAGTAGAGAAAATGAGGGGAGGGTAAGTAAGGATGATGGGAATTGAAGGAAGGGGGGATTTTAGGAAGTGAGGGGAGGAGAAGTGAGGAGAGAAGTAGAGGAAGAGAAATGATGTAAGGGAAGGAAGGTAAATAAAAGAAGTAATTGAAATAAGGGGTTGGGAAAAGAGAGAAGTAAGGGGAGGAGAATTTATGGAGGTGATAGGAAATGAGGCGAGGAGTCGAAAAAGTGATAGAAAATAAATAGAAGGAAAATAGAAGAAGTGATGGGAAATGAGGTGGGATTAGGGGAAGTAAGGGGAAATAAGAAGGTAGAGAAAGTGAGGGGAAATTGAAGAAAGGGGTATGCGAAGTAAAGGAGTCGCTTAAGATGGAAATTACTTCAGGGAAAGTAGGGGTAGTGAAGAGAAATGAAAGGAGAGGAATTATGGACCGTGAGGGGTAGTGAGGGGGGGGTGAATCAGAGAAAGTCAAACAGGGGTGAGAATGGAGGCGAAGGAAGGGAAGGTCTAGTTGGGTAGTGCAGTATGCTGGGGTGGGGAGGTGACAGAAAATGAGGGGAGGGTCAGTAAGGAAAATGATGGAAAATAAAGAGAGCGGAAGTAGATGAAGTAATAGGAACTAAGGGGAGGTAAAGGAAGTAAGGTAAGGAGGTTAGGGAATGAACCACTTGAGGGAAAGTAGGGGTAGTGAGAAGAAATAAGGGGAGAAGTATGGGCCGTAAGAGGTGATGAGATGTGGAGAAGTAGCGGAACTTAAGAGAAGGGAAGTAGAGGAAAATAATTGAGAGGAAGTGAAGAGAAAAAGGGGCGGGAAGGGAGGAGATGGCTAGTTTGGTAGTGCCGGGGGCAGGAGAGGGTAGATGATGGCTGGAAAACTGGAGTGGGGGAAGGGAAGCGTTATTTCGAGAAGTGAGGAGATGAGGAAGTAGAGGAGGAAAAAGTAGGGAAAGAGAGGAAGCGAAGGTTGAAGTGTGGCGAGGAAAAGTAGAAAAGAAAAAATATGGAAGGGAGAGGTTTGAGCCTCCAAATTGACATCCTACTAGGCAGCTAAACCCTTTTTTTAGGTGCACAGTGCCTAGTTTGGCTAATTTTTGAAATTGAGATAAGCTTAGTACATCCTTAAAATTGCAGTATGATGCACCAAGTTAAACCCGTTTCTCTGAATTCTTGTTTAGGGATCTTCCGGTTTGGTTCACCGCAATTGGCAACTTCCGAGTTGACTTCCGATGCTCAACCAGCCGCGAAATATGTGACTGGGCGTAATCGGAAGTCGTGATAATTGAGATGCCAGAGAACCTATTCGGAGATCCTATTCCAGCGCATCCTCGAATTATCGATTTCTAGCATTATGGGGGCGAGTTAATTGCAAATCGAGAAGTAAGAGGATAGAACACTAAGTAGACGCGAAGAACTCCTGTCGCCGTGCATTCCCGAGGGTTCGTCTGACCAATCATGCCATTTTCTACTTAATTTTACCAGGAGCGGTTCCGATTTCTCTCAAAATAAACTATAGATTTACTAATTCCTCGAAATAATCTAGATAAGATAAGTGCTGGTCTGGACAAGCTTGGCACTTTCTACTTAATTTTACCAGGAGCGAATATGATTTCTCTTTAAAAAAACTGTAGATTTACTAATTCTTCGAAATAATCTAGATAAGATAAGGGCTCGTCTGACCAAGCTTGTCATGTTCTACTTAGTATTACCAGGAGAGGTTCTGCTTTCTCTTAAAACAAACTATAGATTTACTAATTCCTCGGAATAATCTAGATAAGATGAGGGTTCGTCTGAACAAGTTTGGCACTTTCTACTTTATTCTACCAGGAGAGGTTCTGATTTCTCTTAAAACAAACTATAGATTTACTAATTCCTCGAAATAATCTAGATGAGATAAGGATTGTTCTTACCAAGCTTGGCATTTTCTACTTAATTTCACCAGGAGAGGTTCTGATTTCTCTTAAAACAAACTATAGATTTACTGATTCCTCGGAATAATCTAAATAAGATGAGGGTTCGTCTGAAGAAGTTTGGCACTTTCTACTTAATTCTACCAGGAGAGGTTCTGATTTCTCTTAAAACAAACTATAGATTTACTGATTCCTCGAAATAATCTAGATAATATAAGGGTTCGTCTGGCCAAGCTCGTCGCTTTCTACTTAATTTCACCAGGAGAGATTATGATTTCTCTTAAAGCAAACTATAGATTTACTGATTCCTCGAAATAATCTAGATAATATAAGGGTTCGTTTGACCAAGCTTGGTACTTTCTACTTAATTTTACCAGGAGAGATTCTGATTTCGCTTTAAACGCAAGAATCATTCGAGAACGAAATATGTTGCTTTTTAGAAAAAATTAGGCAATACATATTATTCTGATTTGCGAACAAATTTTTTTACAAAGTTTTGCGTATTTGAATGTTTTGATTTATTTTTCAGAAACCCCCTAATTTGTCCTTTAAACCTCTATAACATTTGACCACTTTGAGATATTTGTCAATTTCTTTCTGATTCTGATAGCGTCTATCGTCTTCTGACATACAGAAAACTACAAAAAAATGTTCACATGAAAGTTTGCACGTAAAAAAAAGTTCTACGATAAAACTTTCGCTATTTTTCGAGGAAATTAAAAAAATTATAGTTTTGAGGAAAAAAGTTTTCCGGCTTCAAAAATGGTTTAGCCCACAGGATGTTGATAAGATATTTTTCTTATATAAGTAGGAATTGTAAACAAAATTATTATAAAAAGTAAAAAATGTGGGAGTTTCCAAGAAAGGTTTTTTTCATTTTATAAAAATATGAACAAAAAAATAAAAAATATTTTCCGAAAAATCCCACAATTTTACACCAAAATTTTTAATTGTACATTTTCAAAATTAAAAAATCGGTAATTTTGAATATTTGAATTTCAAAGTTCTACAATTTGAAGAGTTACAATTGAAAACGCTTCAATTTTAAAGATGTGAAAATCAAAGTCTTTAAATTTTGATTATCTTAAACATCAAAACTTAAATTTTCAGATCTAAATCTTTTGAATTGGAAAAATTTTTTAAGACAGAGTTTCCAATGGTACGGCTTGGAACTCGCATGATTTTTAATTGTAAATTTCGAAAATTGGAACCTCTGCAATTCTGAAGATTGACAATTTAAAGTTCTACAATTTTCAAAACATATAGTATTTATTGTAGGTATGTAATGTAATTTTGAACATTTTTTTATTTAATTAATTTTAAAGATGTAAAAATAATAAATCTTCAATTTTGAAGATTCATAAATGGAAATTCTTGAATTTGGACGATTTTGATGACTTTGAAAATCAAAAGACAAGTTTTCAATTCTAAATCTCCCAAATTGAAGAGATTTTGAATATAAGTCTGAAAATAACAGAATTTTCAATTACAAAACTTAATTTTTGTATAATTTTAAATAGTAAATTTTAAAAATCAAAATCTTTTCAATTCTACAGATACACGTTTAAATTTCTACATTTGCAATATTTGAAAATAAAAATTCTTCACTTTTAAAGATGTATAAATAAAAATGCTCTAATTGGAATTTTATATGTAAATCATCAAATTTAGAGAATTTAAAATTGTAAAACTCAAAACTTGCATAATTTTTTATTGCTAACTCTCAACATTAAATTTTCTCAAATTTTAAAGATGAATAAATAAAATTTCTCGAATTTCTAAAATCTAAAGTAAAGTGATTGATTCTGAATCTTCCAAATTGAAGAAATTTTGAATGTAAATCATCAAAGTTAGAGAATTTTAAGATGTAAAACTTGCAACATGCATAATTTTAAATTGAAAAAATGTTCGGAAATTGAAAACTCTTCAAGTATAAATATTTACAATTAAACGTTCTTAATTTTTTCAAATTTAGAGTTTGTAGGTATGTAATTTTGTTTATTTTAAAAATCATAAGACAACTTTTCAATTCTAAATCATGAAAATTGAAGAAATTTCTAATTTAATACATCAAATGGGCAGAATTTTTACTTGTAAAACATAAAATTTGCACAATATTTATTTGTAAATTTTGAACGTTAAAAAATCTTCGATTTTGAAAATTAAAAACTTAAAGGTCTAGAATTTTGAAGAGTTACAATTAAAAATTCTTTATTTTTGGAAATATTGAATTGTCAGCTATTCAATTTTCAAGATTTATATTTTAAATTAATACAATTTAGAACGTTTTTTTTTGTAATAGTTGAATTTTGAAGATTTGAGATGAAAAATTCTTCAATTTTGACTTCAATTTTAAGGACATAAAATTTAAAGGTTTGCAATTTTGTAGAGTTACAATTAAAAATTCTTTATTTTTGGAAATATTGAATTGTCAACTATTCAATTTTCAAGATTTATGTTTTAAATGAATACAATGTTGAACGTTTTTTTTTATTTGAATCGTTAAATTTTAAAGATTTAAAATGGAAAATTCTTCAATTTTAACGATTTGAAATTTTTAATTCCTCAATTTTAAACATTTTTAACTAAAGACTTAAATATTTAATTTGTTTAACAGAGAAAACGATGAAATTTTCAACAATTTTTTGGAATAGTTTTGATTTCGAAAATAGAAAGTAATTGAATTTCAAAGATTTCGAATTGAAATTTACTCAATTTTATAGATTTGCAATTGATTGAAAAATTGTCAATTGTGATCAGTAAAATTGAAAGCGTTGATTCAGATTTTTTTAGGGTGAAAAAATCTAGAGACAAAAGCACGCTATAAGTGAGCGGAATCATAGAAGCTTCAATGTGAATGATTAAATTTAAAGAGTATGATTATTATCGATATATATTATATATATATATAATAGATATACTCGTATTAAATTTTTGGATAGTACAATATTTTAGATGCAAAGTTAAATTGAAATGAAACATGTAAATACAAATTTAAATTCTGCTTGTTACACCCATGAAATTAACAATAAAAAAAGGAAACAAATTTTGGAAAAAAATTTCCTTTCTAGTATTTCAAAACTTACCAACCGCGATTAAAAGTCGAGAAACACTTCTCAGCTTAAGCGAGCTAATTATGTTTTCCTCGATTATATAATCAGCACAAAAGTACAAAGAAGATATCCAAGTGCAAATCGAAATACAGAAACTTCTATTATGCCAGCCTTTGAAGCTTCAGAACAATTAGAGTAAAAGACAATCAACAAAACTTACTAGAAATCCGAGTAAAACATAATTTGCTTGAAGCCAAGTTTATTTATTCCGGTCTCGTTTCAAAAGTGGGACGAGAGAAGATCCCAAAGTCCTGGGGTCTAGATTACCTTAAGAAATTGGAAGTCCTTCAGACTGGAACTCAAATGATTTTTAAATATGGGTGAACAAATTTTGATCTCAGGACTGAGTTGATCAGCTGGTATACTCGTTACATGGCCTTAAAAGATTTGAAAAAATGTTCAAATGACTTAAATAATGAAAAGGGGTTTGAAAGAATTGGAAAGATTTTGGGGTATTTTTGAAAATGCGAAGGAATTTTTAGGAACCTCAAAAAGTTTTAAGGGATTTCAGGAGATTTTAAGTGATTTTGAATATCTTAGTGTATTTTTAATAGATTAACATAATTTGAAGAAATTCTGAAAGATTTGAACGATTTTCGGACATTTAAAAAAATTCAAAGGATTTTTCAACAGCTTCTAAATGTTTTAAGGAATTTCAAAAGATTTCAATGGATTTCAAATATTGTAGGATATTTTAAAAGATTCCAAGGTAGTTTTTAAAAATTTCAAGAAATTTGAAATAGTTTAGGGTATTTTTAGTAGATTTAAATAGTTTTAAATGGTTCCAAAGGATTTTCATGATTTTAGGGTATTTTAAAAAATTCCAAGGAATTTAAAGAGTATCAAAACGTTTAAGGGAATTTCAAAAGATTTCAAAGCATTTGTTAAAATATTTTATGATATTTTATGCATATTTGAATAATTTAAAGTTATTCCCACGGATTTTCAAGATTTTAGGGTATTTGTAAATACTTCAAGGAATGTTTAAAGTATTTGAATAATTTAAAGGCATTTTGAAGCCCTTCAAAGATCGTACGGTATTTTTAAACATTCCAAGGAGTGTTTCAGAACTTTGAAAAGTTTCAAGGTATTTAAAAGCATTTGAAATATTTTAGGGTATTTTTAGAAGATTTCAATCATTTGAAGTAATTCTAAAGGATTTTAAAGATTTCAGGTTACTGTAAAAGATTCCAAGATATTTGTAATTGATCTCAATAATTCAAAGTGATTTCATATGTGACCGTCCGCGAAGAAAGGGACCTAATGCGGAAAAAATCAATCTTCATTTTCTTACGCTAATCGATAGTTTCTGAGTTACTCTTTCATTTCCAAGAATCAGAAATTTGTTAAGTTAATTACTTTTCTTGCTATTAAGCTACAAACATAGGCATGATAAGCGTACGCGGAGACCGTACGAGAGGCCTACGAAAGCCAGCCCCACCACTTACCACTTAGCTGTACGCGACGTGTCCGTGAGCCACACTCGCTCCTGCCTAAAAGTGCAGTTGTAAGTGGAGGGGTTTTTTTTTCTCTTAGACGCATCCCCACTACTCAAATGCTGGCTTACGGACTCTGCTACGATCGTCCGTCCTGTAAAATTCAGCTTTGACGCATTAGTTCCCTTTCTTCGCAGATGGTCACATATAATTTCAAAGATTTTCGGGTACTTTTGAAAATTCCAAGAAATTTTTTGGAGCTTCCAAAATTTTAGAAGCATTTCAAAAAATTTTAAAGTATTTGAAATATTTTAGGAAATTTTTCAAAAATGTCAATAATTTGAAGAGATACCAAAGGATTTTGAAGATTTCAGAATATTTTTGAAGTTCCAAGGAATTTTAAAGAACATTGCAAGATTTCAAGGGATTTCAAAGTATTTTGAACGACTTGAAATATTTTGGTGTATTTTAAAAGATTCCAGGGAGTTTTTAATTAATTTAGATAATTTGAAGGGATTTAAAAGGATTTAAAATATTTTTTTGGAATTACGGTTGGGGGAGTAAGGGGGAAATTATGAGAGTGAAAGACAGGGGAAGTTAACATAGAGGGAGTAGGGAAAGAGGAGTAGTAAAGAAAGTGAGGGGTAGTAGGGGAAGTGAGGGGGAAGTAAGGGAAGCAAGAAGTGATGCGATGAGGGGAATTGGGGAAAGTTAGGGGAAATGAGAAGAGGAGAACTAGAGAAAGGGAGTGCTTGTGAGTGATGATGGCAAAGGGAAATGAGGGGAGGGCTATTGGGTTGTGCGGGTGAGTAGAAGAGGGAAAGTAAGAGTTGGAGAAATGAGGAGAGGGGGAAGTAAACAAGAGGGGAGGTTAACAGACTGCGAAACCCTTTTTTCTAAGCGCGCTGTGCCTACTTTAACTAATTTTTGGATTAGAAATTGGTCACTTATGATTACTTTGTCACTTTTTTTTCAACTGAATTAGGCTATGAAAGTCTTGCAAATAATAAACTAAAAATGTATACATTTATATAAAAAAATTTTAATTCCATTTATTAAAGATTCGATATTAAAAATATTACAAGATTAGAATTTTGCTTCATAAATATTAATGGTCAGGAAAAAATTTTCTTTTTCATAAATTAGTGCCGAGGCGATCAAGCAGTTGAGATGAGTGAAGTTTGTGTTTACGATTCCGGGTGCGTATTGCACGGGGTGTCACTTTTATAACTTCTTAGTGAGTCAGCAACGAGCAAAATTTATTTTTGGTGCTCGTCCTATCTAATTGTCATTCCACTCATGCTGCTTTTCTACTTTTCTCATTCTTTCGGGATTTTTTGTCCCGGCAAAGATCTGAAGGGGAATATTATTAAATGCTTCTAGAACAGGGGGAGAGGTCATGAAGTAAAAATATAACGAAAATAATTGAGGTAGAAAATCACAAATAATAAATCTGGCATTGATCAGAAACATTTTATTTATAATTGTTAACAAATTTTTGAAAATAAGAAATTACGACAATAAAAAAATTTACTTTTCTTCGCCCTGAATATGTAACCTGCCCCAGATATGGAATTTTCTAACATTTCTAGAATCATCTCGAAAGTTCTAGAATGATCTCGAATTTTCTAACAATTTTTAGGTTATTCGGAAGTATTCTACAATTTTCAAAAATGTTCAAAAATTTGATGGAATGTTTTGAGGTATTTGAAAATATTGTATAATATTCTGGAATATTTTGAAATTTTCATAAACATTCTTGAATATCGTGGAATGTTCTAGATTATTCTGCTATTTTGGAATTTTCTATTATGTTCTTTAATATTCTGTACCTGTTAAAAATTCTAGAATGTTCTTAAATATTGTAAATTTTTTTTTAATTTTGTAGAATGTTCGGAAATGTCATATGCTATTTTGAAGTTCTGCTATTTTGAATGTTCTACAATTTTACGAAATGTCATGTCATTTTCTAGAATTTTTCCGAATTGTTTAAATTATTTTAGAACATTCCAGACTATTCTTTAAATTTTTAAACTTTTCTAGAATATTCTGGAATGTTCTGGATTCTTCCACATAATTCTTTAACAAGCGAGAAGTTTTTTATTTTGACTGCCTAATTATCAAATTAAAATATATGCTTCAACGTCAAATACTATAAAATATAATTAATAATCATAAATTAAAATAAATATCAAAAAATCTACATTTGCTTTCATATAATTTTAATCTATTTTAAATTTAAATTTTATTTTTTATCGGCTTTCAGTTATATGTAACCTTTATTTAAATATAAGATTTTATCTTAGCTGAATTTAGAAGATAAGACAAAGATCAGTAAGGCAATTTAGGATTTTATTTTATAATAAGATTTTCGGAAAAAGGAGAATTTCCTCAATTTGGAAGGTTTAGAATTGAAAATCTGACTTTTAATCTTAAAAATCTCAAAATTAAAAAGTTATAATTTATACATCTTTAGAATTGAAGAGTTACAATTTATTTATTTATTGAATATAAACAATTGAAAACTCTCCAATTTTAAGGATTTATTAATTATTATATCCCTTTAATTTTGATGATTTTGAAGACAAAAGTCAGATTTTTAATTCTAAATCTTCGAAATTGATGAAATTTCGAAAGTATATCATCTTAAGTACATAAGTTACAATTGTAAATTTTTAAAATTAAGAAAAATTTCATGTTGAAACATTTGGAATTCAAATTTCTCTAATTTTTAAAAGTGAGCATGAAATATTCTTAAATTTTGAAAATATAGAATTCCAAATTATTTAATTATCAATTCTTCTTCTTATTATTATAAAATTCTTAAATTTGGATGATTTTGAATGTGAAAAGTTAAGTTTTAAATTCTAAATCTTTAAAACTAAAGAAATTTCGTATCGCAGTTATCAGAATTCCATTTTCTTAAATTGTAAAACTTGGTCTTGCATCATTTTTAATGGTGAATTTTTTAAATGTTAAACTCTTCAATTTTAAAGATTTGCGATTCAGAGTTGTACAATTTTAAAGAATTATAATGGAATATTTAGAACGGCAAATCATTCATTTTTCAAGTTATTTGTAACATTTTTTTTCAATAGTTTAGTTTTGAAGATTTACAATCAAATCTTCAGAATCTTCCGAATTGAAGATATTTCGAATGTAAAGAAACAAAATTACAGAATTTTCAATTGTAAAACTTCAAACTTGCATAATATTGAATTTGAAATTCTCAACCTTAAAAATTTTAAATCTTTTACATTCAAGAAATTTCAAATGTGAATAATCAGAATAAGAGTAATTTTGATTGATAAACTTAAAGCCTGCATAATATTTACTTTAAAATTGTGAAAATTTAAAATTCGACAATTTTCCAAATTTACCATTGAAAGTTCTACAATTATAAAGAGTGATAATTGAAAAATCTTTGATCTTAAACATGAATGTATAAATGAAAATTCCTGAATTTTAATGATTTCGGACTTTTCAAAATTGTAGATCTTTAAACTGTAAATTTTTAAAATTGAAAAGATTTTAAATTTGACAATTTACAATTCAAAATTAGGCTTGTTTCAAGTTTCACAGTTGAAAATTCTTAATTTTTATGTTTTGTGCTCGAGATTACTTCAAGCCAGAAGATTTAGAATTAAAAACTTGACTTTCGATATATAAAATCATCCAAATTTAAGCATTTTTATTCACACGTCTCTAAAATTCAAGCCCTTTAAATTCTAAGTCTTTCAAATTAGTAGAACTTTGGATTGCAAATCTTCAGTGTTGAAGAATTTTTTATTTAAAAACTTTACAATTAAAAATTATGCAAGTTTCAAGTTTTGCAATCAAAATTTTTGTAATTTTGATGATTTATGTTCAGAATTTTTTCAATTTGGAAGATTTAAATTGGAAATTTGGCTTTTGGTTCTGAAAATCATCCAAATTCAAGACTTTTTATTTAGACTTTTTTAAAATTGGAGAGTTATTCATTTTTAAAATTTACAATTATAAATTATGCAAGTTTTTAGGTTTACAATTAATAATTCTGTTATTTTCATAAAATTTCATAAAATTTCAAATATTCGAAATTTCGTCAATCTGGAAGGTGTAGAATTGAAAACTTGACTGTTGATTTTTAAAGTCATAATCATTTAAATTTAAGATTTTCTTAATTTATCAATTTGCAACTAGGCAAGCTGTAATTTTGATGATTTGGATTCAAAATTTCTTCAATTTGGGAGATTTAGAATTCAAAACTTGTCTATTCAAATATAAAAACATTTAAAATTACATAATTACATAATTATAAATTATACACATTAAAAATTGAAGAATCTTCAAGATAGAACTATTTCAAAAAGATGTTTAATATTTCATGATCTTAAACTATAAGCATAAAAAACTAAACAAGTTGGCGAATTCAAAGTTATACAGTTTTGAAGAGAAATATTCTGAAGCCAGAAAAGAATTTTTTCACTACTTAAAACAAAATATTATTATGCAAAACAATTTCCGAAAATGCAGATCCAAAACTGCTTTTCACTTTCAACGACCGTTTTAATTTTCGATCAATATTTTACCCGAATTGAGTAAATATATTTGGTCTAAAGGTCAGTAATGAAATTAAAATAAAATATGAACGAAAATGTAAAAACACATTCATTTGAGAAAAGAAAGGAAATTTTTTTTAATTAAAAATTAAGCGATCTTCAATTTTAATGATTTACAATTTGAAGTTCTATCATTTTGAAGATTCGCAAAAAAATTGTTAACGATTACAATTAAAAAATATTCTACATTGCGATCAATACTGCGGGTCTTTCTCAAGAGTCAATACACAGATCTATAGTTGAATAAACAGGTTTTATGAATACTCGTATCGAGGTAAATGAGGTTATAATTCAGGTTTTTTTATAAAATACTACAATTTTTTTCAATTCAGGTACGTAATTAAAATTTGTTTTTGTGAACCCCTATCTTTCTGATGTCATAAATTTACGCGACCTTTGAATTCATAAAATTTACTTCTTATTTAATTATAGATCTGTGTAACGACTCTTGGTCGAAACGTAAACGTTCTTTTTTTATGTGTTTTTACATTATTTTTTTTTACATTTTATTTTAACTTCATTATTGACCGCCAGACCGAATATATTTCCTGAAATTTGCCGAAATATTTGAAAAGTCAATATTTAAAAAAAAATGATTTAAGACCATGTAGAGAGAAACTACATTAATTATAATTACTTTTCTAGGATTGTTTGTCCATTTTATCAAAAAACCCTCAAACTTGACAAAATAGTTTACTTTTTAACCCCGAATTACGAATTTTTAACCAAAAATTTTAATTTCAACTAGGATTATAAATCTTCAACCAAACAAGTGAATTTCTAACAAAGTAGTTTAACTTTTAACCAAGTAGTTGAATTTTTAACCAAAAAAGTTTAATCATCAACCAAAAGAGATTTCAATCTTTGACCAAATAGTTGTGATTTTAATGAAAAAGATTAAATTTGTACCAAAAGAGATGAGTTTTACACCAAAGAGAAGAATTTTCATCAAATTTGTTGAATTTTTAACCCAAAAAGATTTTTCAGTCTAGAAAGAACAACGAATTTAGTCAAAATTAGAGTTTATAGTGAAAAATAATGTTGAATACAAAATAACAATTCCGAATAACTATTTATTTTCTAAATTTTATTCTTTATTGGCTTTAGAGTTATATAAATATAATGTTCCTAGGTATCACGAGAAAATTGAATTTTTTTTTATGATTTCAGATAAGTCGAAAAGGTATCTACAAAATTTCTAATAATTTTGTTTAGGGGATTTAAAGAAATTTGAGGGCAAATTTGTCAGTTTGAAAGATATTTAGGACTTTTTGATGTTTGGAAAACCTTTTAAAATATTTATAAGTTTTGGGAAATCTTCCAAAGTTTGGAAAATTTTTAATCTCCTCAAAACTTCCAAAAATCCCTAATATATTTTAAACTGATTGGAATTATTCCTAGATTTCTAAAATTGTCTTTTAGAATGTTTTCAAATATTTTTTAATATTCTCTTAAAATAATTTTTCCAAATAAAGTACAACTTTAAATATTCCCAGTAATCTTAAGAATTTTTTAATTGTCATAAAGCCTTTCAAAATCGTTAGAAAATCTCAACATTTTATTTCGAAATCTTCAAAAATCTACATTTTGTTTCAGTTTTTGAGAAATATAAAATCATTTAAAAATTTCTCAGAAATCTGAAGAAAATTTGTTTATTCTTTTTTCAACATTCTTCAAAAACTTGTAACTTTTTCGTTTGAAATCTTGAAAAATCGAGATTTTGTTTCAAATTTTTTAACTCCTATGAAGATTAAAATTATGTTTGTATCTTTTTGAAACTTCTGAATATCTCTTAAACTTATTCGATTTTTTACATTCTCATCCTAATGAGATCCAAAATAAGATCAAAAAATTTGTTAAAAATTATTTTTTGAGAGGACGCGTAGTTTTTATTTTAATCGTGAAAAATAACACTGAATAAAATCCAAATTTTTGGAAAAAAGGCACAAGGTTCGAAAAAAATGAACAGACAAGAGTCGTTCACCAAAACAAGATCTAAAAATCTATTACGAATTAGTTTTTGATAGGACGCGTAGTTTTTATTTTAATCTTAATAAATAAACTTTTTAGAAAATCGACACAAGCTACAATAAAATAAAAAAGTTAATTTTTCCAGGTACCTTTTTTTTACAGTGAAAAAATACTTTTCACGAAATATAGTAGAATTTGTAGGTGAATTTTTAACCCAAAAAAGCTACATTTCAACAAAACAGTTGAGTTTTTAATTTAAAAAAACTTTTTCTCAAAATTTTCAAATTTTTGTACAAAATAGAATAATTTCTAACTAAATAATTGTAGTTTTAAGCGAAAACATAAAATTCTAACGGCGGAGATTAATTTTTTTACCGAAAAAGACGAATTTGAGAATAAAAATATACGAATTTCCATCCACACAGTGTTAGCTTGTAATAAAAGATATAAATTTTCAACCAAAAATGAAATAGTTACATTTTCATTTAAAAAATTAATTCTCAACCAATAAAAAAACGAATTTTCAATGAAATAGTTAAATTTTCAAACAAAGGGGTGAATTTTCAACTAACATTATGCATCTTCAACTGGAATAGTTGAATTTTAAATAAAAATAATTATTCAACCAAAAAATAAATATTCAACCAAAAAACAATGTTATTTTTGACAAAATAGTTAAAATTTTCAACAATAGAAATTCGTTTGAGATAAAATAAAGAAGCTTCAAACAAAGAAAACAAAAACAAAAAAAAGTTGAATTTTTAACCCAAAAAAGCTACATTTCAACAAAACAGTTGAGTTTTTAATTTAAAAAAACTTTTTCTCAAAATTGTTAAATTTTCTAGAAAATAGATTAATTTTTAACTAAATAATTGTATTTTTAAACAAAAACATAAATTTTTAACGGCGAAGATTAACTTTTGCCGAAAAAAAACGAATTGAAGAATAAAAATACATGAATTTTCATCCAAACAGTGTTAAATTGTAATAAAAAATACAAATTTTCAACCAAAAATGAAATACTTACATTTTCAATTTACCAAATTAATTATTTACGAAAAATCGAATTGCCAAAATAATAGTCCAATTTAGAGATGAATCTTTAACTAATATTATAAAAATTTAATTTAAATAATTAAATCTAGAGTTGAAAATGAATTTTCAACCAAAAAAAAAACGAAAATTAAAAAATATATAGTTAAATTTTCAGCCAAAGAAATGAATTTTCTACCAAAATAGTTAAATTTTCAATAAAAAAAGAATAATTTTCAATCAAAATATGACTTTTTAACACAATTGTATGATTTCCTACAAATTAGATTAATTTTGAACCAGATAATTGAATTTCCAACCAAAAACATAAATTTTCAATCGATAAGATTAATTTTCTACCGAAAAAGACGAAATGAAGAAAGAACATGAATTTTTATCCAAATATTGAATTTTCAACTGAAAACGATACGTTTTCAGTCAAATTTTCTGAAAAAAAAAGATAAATGTTTCACCAAAAATGGAATAGTTATATTGTTATTAAAAAAATTAATTTTCAACCAGAAAAAAATTTATATTCAACCAAATAACAATGAGTTTTCAACAAAATAGTTACAATTTTCAACAATAGAGATGAATTTTCAAATAAAATGATGAAGCTTCAAACAAAAAATGACTTTTTAAGAAAATTGTTAAATTTGCAACAAAGCAGATCAATTTTTAACCAAAAGAGATGAATTTCTAATGAAAAATGTAATAGTTGACATTTCAGCCAAATCAGTTCAATGTCAACAAAACAGTTGAATTTTTAATTTAAAAACACTTTTTCTAAAAATTGTTAAATTTTCTACAAAATATATTAATTTCTAAATAATTGTATTTTTAAACAAAAACATAAAATTCTAACCGCGAAGATTAATTTTTTACCAAAAAAGACGAATTTAAGAATAAAAATATATGAATTCTTATCCAAACAGTGTTAGCTTGTAATGAAAAAATATAAATTTTCAACCAAAAATGAAATATTTACATTTTAATTTAACAAATTAATTATTTACAAAAAATAAAATTTCAAACAAAATAGTCCAATTTTCGAACAAAAAAATGAATATTTAACTAAAATTATAAATCTTCAATCTGAGTAATTAAATCTACAAATAAAAATAAATTTTCAACCAAAACAAACGATTTTTTAACAAAATAGGTCAATTTTCAAACAACTGGGTGAATTTTCAACTAAAAAAAATGTTTCAGTAAATAATGTATAAGTAAATAACAAAAAAGGTCATATTTTAACAAAGTAGTTGAATTTTCAGCTGAAAAAATATTTATTTTCAACTAAAAGTGGAATAGTTAAATTTTCAGTGAAAAAATTAATTTTCAACCCAAAAAAAAATTATTGAAAAAATATAGTTAAATTTTCAACCAATAAAATGATTTTTCTGTCAAAATAATTAAATTTTCAATAAAAAAGACGAATTTTTAATCAAAATATGAATTTTCAATACAATTATTGATTTTGCTACAAAGTAGATTAATTTTTAACCAGATAATTGAATTTCCAACCAGAAACGTAAAGTTTTGATCAAGAAGATTATTTTTCAATTGATGGAAATAATTATTCACAAAAAATCGAACTTTCAAAAAAATAGTTCAATTTTCAATCAAAGAGATGAATCTGTAACTAAATAGATAAATCTCAGTTAAGTCTACAGTTAAGTAATAAATTTTCAATCAAAGAAGAAATTTCACCTAAAGCCAAAAAGCCAAACAATGAATTTTTAACAAAATAATTAAACTTTCAACCAAGAAGATTAATTTTTCACCAAAAGCGACAATTTTTTAACGAAATATATGAACTTTTACCTAAATTGTTGAATTTTCAAAAAAAAAAGTTTGTAATCAAAAATGTTTGCAAAAAAAACGAATTTTTAAAAATATAGTTAAATTTTTAATCCAAATAGCTGAATTTTCAACACAACAGTTCAATTACAGTGAAACCTGGATTTAGCTCCCCTGGACTTTGCCCTTCCGAAAATTGACGCTGCGCCGTGGAGAAACACGATAGAGATGAAACAGGAGAGATACAAAATAGTTACGATTCTCTGGATTTAACGTCAAGGTCAGCGCCAAACCCGGCTCTAAATCCAGGTTCGAATGTATTAACCAAAAGTGACTTTTTAACACAATTGTTGAATTTCCTACAAGGTAGACTAATTTTTCACCAAAGAGTTGAATTTTCAACCAGAAATACGAATTTTTAAATAAAAAAACGATCTAGATTACAATTTAATTACTTGGATTACCTAAGTAAATTAATCATAATGTGCTGGTTAGCATCCTTGAGTTTGTGGAAGAGGTAATGGGTTAATTAGGAGGAAAACAAGATGTTCCAAATGCAGCAATTTCCTTAGAGTTCTTGAAGGAATCTTGACAAACACGTGGAGGCGTACAATCGATTTTAAAAGCGACTTGGTGTGCCAATTACGGATGAAGTGGAACAGGAATTCTTGAGATCGTCAGCCTCGATTTCTAGGATTCAAACGGAAGGATTTTATAAACTCTCTAAGCTTTGCCTCGATCTACTTCCGGTCTGACTTAGAACTTAGACCTTCAACCTAATGCTAAATGACTGTGTACACATTGTGCGAGATCAAACTGCATCTCATACCTCTAGTGCAGGGTGATCAGGAAAATCCTGGAATTCAGGTTAGGAATTTTATTAAGGAAACATTATTTTAAGACATTTTCTTTTCAAAAATATAATTCCAGTATTATTGAAAACTCTATATTACTTTGCAAGTGTTAGAAAAATATTAATTTGTTAGCCCTCCCGAAAGATCCTGCAAGTGTTCCGGGAGACAATTGTCATTACACCGGTAACTTTGGCGGACCAACACATAACAACTGTAACCCAAATTCGAAAAATGTTTGAATAGGAATCAAACTCACGGTGGACACAGGTCCGGGAAAACATGAAAATCAGGGAAAAGTCGGGGAATTTTTTTGGACAGGGAAAGTCAGAGAAAAGTTAGGGACTTTTAAAAAAATTGCGAAAGTCAGGGAATTTCTGTGAGAAGCATTTGAAGTAAATTATTTCAAGAATAGCTAAGGCTGCATACAGTCACTTTTAGTCACTTTTTTTTCAAATCACTTTTCAGTTACTTTTTAAAGGTGAAGTTACTATAGTCACTTTTTTAACTAAACAGATCACCTCAGTCACATTTCTGTGAATAAACAACCCCTGAGATAATCACTATTGAATTCAGGTCTATAACTATTTCTGAAATTTAATTCTTAAATTCTTTTGAAATATTGTATGGTATTTATAAAGATTCCACGAAATTTTTGATACATTTCCATCATTTTAAGAGATTTCAAAGGATCTTAAATGTTTTAGGTGATTCCTAATAATTCCAAGGAAAGGTCAAGAGCTTGACAAATTTTCAAGGGAATTCCAAAGTCTTCAAAGGATTTGAAATATTTTAGGGTATTTAAAAAAATACAAAGGAATCTTCAAAAGCGTTACAAATTTGCAAAAGATTAAAAATCTTGTAGAGTATTTTAAAAGATTCCCAGATTTTTTAAATATATTTCAATAAATTGAAGGTTTTTCAAAGAATTTAGAATATTATAGGGTATTCTCAAAAAATCTTCCAAGGAATTTTCCAGAACTTTAAAAAGTTTCAAGGGATTTCAAAGGATTTTAAATATTGCAGGGTATATTTAAATATTCCAAAGAATCTTCAGTTGATTCCAGTAATTTAATGGGATTTCAAAGGATTTGAAATATTTTAGGAAATTTAAAAAAATTCCAAATAATTTTTGATTATTTTCGATAACTTGAAGGGCTTGCAAAGGGTTTGGAATATTTTGAAGCATTTTTAAATATTCCAAAGAATTTTCAATTGCTTCCAGTAATTTAATAGGGTTTTAAAGGATTTGAAATATTTTAGGGAATTTGAAAAGATTCCAAACAATTTTTGATTTCAACAACTTCAAGGGATTTCAAAGAGTTTGAAATATTTTAGGTCATTTTAAAAGATGCCGAGATCTTTAATGAGATTTCCGAGGATTTCAAAGATTTTATCGGATTTTCAAGATCTCAAGATATTGTACTGAATTTTCAAATAATTTATTAACAAGAATTTAAGGTTTTCGTAGGTTTTAAATATTTTCAAATATTTAAAGGTATTTCCAATGATTGTAAAGAATTTTGAAGATTTTATGATATTTTTAAATATAACAAGGAATTTTTAGTTAATTGCAATTATTTAAAATGTTTTATAAGAATTTTAAAGATTCTATAGTATATTTCAAAATTCCAAACAATTTTCTAGAGCTTAAAATTTTTAGCAAATTCCAAAAATGTATAGGATTTGAAATATCTTAGGTTATTTTGAAAATATTTGAATAATTTTGAGTAATTTTAATGAATTTGATTGATTTTAGGGTATTTTTAAATATTCCAAAGATTTTTCAAGGGCTTGTAGAAGTTTTAGGGAATTTTAAAAGATTGACAATATTTTAGGATATTTTAAAATATATCAAGGAATTTCCAAGAGCTTTACAAAGATTTCAAAGGATTTTAAATATTTGAGGGAATTTTAAAAGATTTCAATGAATCTTTAATTTACTTAAATAAATTAAAGGGGTTTCGAGGGGTTTGAAATATTTTAGAATATTTCGAAAGATGCCAAAGGTTTCATAAGATTTCCGAGGATTTCGAAGATTGTAAGGGATTTAAAAGCTTTCAAGACATTTTAATGAATTTTCAAAGAATTTATTAACAGGAACTGAAAGATTTCGTAGAGTTGAAAACATTAAAAAATATTTCCAGGTATTTTCAAACATTTGACACATTTTATGGTATTTTAAAAGATTTCAAGAAATTTTAGTTAATTTCAATAATGTGAAGAGATTTTAAAGACTTGAGGGTATTTTTTAAAATTCCAAGATATTTTCAAGGGCTTTAAAAAGTTTTAAGGGCTTTCAAACGATTTGAAACTTTTTAGGATATTTAAAAATGTTCCCTGAAATTTTCAATTTATTTCTGTAATTTAATGGAATTTCAGAAAATGTATAATATTTTAGGATATTTTAAAAGATTCAAAGTAATTTTGCAGAGCTTTAAAAAGACTGTGGGGATCTCAAAAGATTTGAAATATTTTAGGATATTGTAAAATATTCCAAGGAATTTTCCATTGATTTCTGTAATTTAATGGATTTCAACGGATTGAAAATATTTGAGGGGGTTCAAAAAGATCCCAAGGAGTTTTGCACACCTGTAAAAAGATTCAAGGGATCTCAAATTTTTAAAAAATATTTTAGGTTGTTTTAAAACCTTCCAAAAAGATTTAAATTAATTCGTGTAATTTAATGAAGTTTTAAGGGATTTGAAATATTTTAGGGTATTTTTAAAGATTCAGAGGAGTTCTGCAGACCTTTAAAAAGATTCAAGGGATCTCAAAAGATTTGAAATATTTTAGGATATTTTAAAATATTCCAAGAAGTTTTTAATTAATTCGTGTTATTTGAAGGAATTTTAAAGGATTTGAAATATTTTAGGGTATTTTAAAAGATTTCAAGGAATTTTGCACACCTTTAAAAAGATTGTAGGGATCTCAAAAGATTTGAAATATTTTAGGGTATTATAAAATATTACCAGGAATTTTCAATTCATTCGTGTAATTTAATGGAATTTCAAAGAATTTGAAATATTTTACAGTATTTTAAAAGATTCCAAGGAGTTTTACAGAAATCTAAGGAGATTCAAGGGATCTCAAAATATTTTAAATATTTTAGGGTATTATAAAATATTCCCAGGAACTTTCAATTGATTCCTGTAATTTAATGGAATTTCAAAGAATTTGAAATATTTTATAGTATTTTAATAGATTCCGAGGAGTTTTAAAGACATCTAAGAAGATTCAAGGGATCTCAAAAGATTTTAAATGTTTTAGGGTATTCTAAAATATTCCAAGGAGTTTTCAGTTAATTCGTGTAATTTGAAGGAATTTTAATGGATTTGAAATATTTTAGGGTATTTTGGAAGATTCCAAGGAATTTTGCACACCTTTAAAAAGATTCAAAGGATCTCGAAGGATTTGAAATATTTTAGGGTATTTAAAAATATTCCAAGGAATTTTTAATTGCTTTTTGCAATCTAATGGAATTTCAACGGATTAAAAATATTTTAGGGCATTTTGAAAGATGCCAAGGAATTTCGCAGACATTTAAAAAAATTCAAGGGATCTCAAAAGATCTAAAATGTTTTAGGGTATTTTAAAATATTACAAGGAGTTTTCAATTCACACCTTTAAAAAGATTGTTGGGATCTCAAAGGATTTAAAATATTTTAGGGTATTATAAGATATTCTAAGGAATTTTCAATTCATTCTTGTAATTTGATGAAATTTCAACGGATTAAAAATATTTTAAGGTATTTTGAAAGATTCCAAGGAGTTTTGCAAACCTTTAAACAGATTTGAGGGATCTCAAAAGATTTGAAATATTTTAGGGTATTTTGAAATATTCCAAGGAGTTTTCAATTAATTTGGGTAATTTAATGGAATTTTAAAGGATTTCAAATATTTTAGGGCATTTGAGAAGATTCCAAGGAATTTGGCACACCTCTGAAAAGATTGTAGGGATCTCAAAAGATTTGAAATATTTTAGGATATTATAAAACATTCCAAAGAATTTTCAATTGATGCCTGTAATTGAATGAAATTTCAAAGGATATGAAATATTTTAGGGTATTATAAAATATTCCAAGGGATTTTCAATTTATTCCTGTAATTTAATTTCAAAGGATTTGAAATATTTTAGGGTATTTCAAAAGATTCTAAGGAATTTTGCACACATTTAAAAATATTGTAGGGATCTCAAAAGATTTGAAATATTTTAGGATATTATAAAATATTCCAAGGAATTTTCAATTTATTCCTGTAATTCAATGGAATATCGAAGGATTTGAAATATTTTAGGGCATTTGAAAAGATTCCAAGGAATTTGGCACACCTCTGAAAAGATTGTAGGGATCTCAAAAGATTTGAAATATTTTAGGGTATTTTGAAATATTCCAAGGAGTTTTCAATTAATTTGGGTAATTTCGTGGACATTTGACAAAAACCGGGGGGGTCAAATTTTACACAAATCTAACACCTTCTCTGGATGAGAATGTAAAAATCAAAAAATAGTATTATTACAAATATTTTGTATTTCCTAAATTTCGTACTTTCTTATTCTTGCAATTCATGCACAATTATGTAAATGTCACAATCATAAAACTAGTTATCAGTACCAATTTCTCTATTTGCTTGAACGATTTCTTGAATTTTTAAAATTTAAAATTTAAAATATGCAAGTTTTAAATTGTACAAATAAAATTTCTGTAATTTTGATGCTTTTCATTCAAAATTTCTTGAATTGAAGTTCATCGAAATTTAAGAATTTTCATTGATAAGTTTTTAACTATTACAAGTCAATCTTGAATTGAATAATTTTCTATTATATATTTTAAAATTTGAAAATTGAATCATTTTATATATACATTTTAAAACCACCTGTGAATTTGATTCCGAGTGTAACCGCTTTGTTTGCATTTAAACTTTGATGATGCTTGTTTGATGAGCATTACGCTTCCTTATTATGATTACTTAGCAATTAACTTCTTTACTTTTAATTTTTAATAAACTGTATCAATATTATAGTTTAATCAATCCGTTTCAAAACAACGAGTCATTTCTATTCTTGCATCAACTTTGAATTATCTGAATTGCAAAAAGTTACTATAAAAATCGATTTTTCAAATAATACAAACGACCGTATCTTCCTTACTCTTTGATAGAATGAAATTGTATTGAAGGTCAATCGATTCCTTTCCAGTCAAGGAATCTTGTACATTCCTGCATTACAATTGAATAGTGTTAATGAAAGAAGTTTTATGATGAAAACACACTTTTAAAATATTATAAAGTGATATTCAAAAGTAATGAATCTTTCTAAAAAGGCCGTGGCTAGGTTCTCCGAAATGTAATTCTTTTCAACTATTTCCAAATTCATCAGCTTTGGTCGACGGTGAACTACTGTTGAATTAGGATGCATTCGTTTTTCCCTAATTGTGCAGAATTCTGTAGAAGTCTTTGAATTCCAATAAAATCTTTTGAATTCTTCTGAAATCTTCAGGATTCACGATGCATTATTGTAAATTCCGCATAGCCTTTTAAAATCTACAGAATTCTCTTGATTTCTCAGAATTCATTTGTAGTCTTTAGAATTATTTTAAAGGTCTTTGAATTCTCTCAAATAATTCAGGATAGAAGAAATTTGATTTATTTTTAATTTCTTGAGTTATTCGCAACAGACTTTAAATTGTAAATTCTAAAGATTTTAAAAGAATTCAAAAGATTTAAATGGAATTCAAAGACTTCTAAAGAATTTAAAAAAATCAGCACATCTTAATTCAGTAATAGTTCACTGTCGACTAAAGTTGATGAATTTGGAAATAGTTGAAAAGAATTCCATGCTTTCAGAAGAATTCAGAGAATTCAAAACATTTGATTGAATTCTACATTAATGAGGGACGGTCGCTAATTATTTGCAATAATATACGAATTATTTAGGCTCAGTGAGATTATTGTTTATGCAACGCTCACCACATTTCGGAGAATCTAGCGTACATTTCCAGTTTTTCCATGTAACGAATTTCAGTCAGCCTACTCGATTTAAACAAACACATTCGTAATCGCATTTTTTTGCTGAATGCTCAAAGCAAAGTGACCTGCACACAAATCTCATTTCGTTTGGGAAAATTACTGATAAGGGACATAATGTCCCGTTCAGCAAAACTAAGGCCGGGGTTATTAATCGCGACGGAAATCTGTTACTTACCGCCACACGTGAAAAGTATTTGTTTTGTCTCCGATATTTAACTGGTCCCGAGTGCAAGAATATTTTCGAAGCAGATGTCGCAAAGAGAATTCCGATGATGAATTCTCTAGAAGACTGGCATGGGACATTCGCATGGGACACCTGGATGTTTAGTCTCATGGTCAGGCTAGTAGGACGAGATCTGTTCCAGGAATTGACGCGAAAGGCATCAATGAAGATTTTGAATGCAGTGTTTGTCTCCAGAAGATGAAGTGTCACGCTTCTTTCCCTAAGGCATCCGAAAGAGTGAAAACAGTGGGAGAGCTCATCCACTCTGACGTTTGCGGTCCAATGCGCATTGCTTTACATGCAACGGAGCATTATTTTGTCACTTTCATCGACGATTCATCCAGGTGGTGTAAGGTACATTTTATCAGCCACAAGAATCAGGTAATTAATTAATTTGACATTTTTAGAGCTCTGGTGGAAACGCAGCAGGGAAAGAAGGTAAAATGTTTGTAGCCTGATAACGGAAATAAGTATGGTTATAAATGTTTAGACAAATTACTCCCAAAGCACGGAATATCACGACGGTTTGTTTGTACCTTAAAATCCAGAGCAAAACGGTCTTGCTGTAAGGCGACATAGAATGTTGATGGAAATTGCAAGGTGCTTACTAATATAATGCGGATTGCCAACAGCGTCCTGGGCTGAAGCTGCCAATACCGACAATATTATCCGCAATAGATCACCAACGAGTAAGCTAATTGGTATAACTTCATGTCAGGTTTGTGTCAGAAAAACTTTGGATGTAGCAAATTTTAAACACGTTGGGGGTGTAGTCTACGTTCTTGATAGATCTCCAGATAAAGGAAAAATCGAGCTAAAATCAAAGAAAGGAATTTTCGTGGGATATAGCTTGGAATCGAAAGGATGCAGGGTTTGGATGCCAGAAGAAAGAAGAGTCGAAATATCAAGAGAAGTGACTTTCCTGGATAAAATTCCTGTTCGTTAGACCGAGGACTGCGAAGATTTTTGTCCGGAAAAGGACGACTTTCGAAAGTCGCAAAATTCAACGCAAGAATCTGGCAACAAGGTCTATGAAGAAGATCTGGAGATACTTACCGACGTCGAAAATGAAGAAAAATGGTCCGATGTTGAGGATTTTCTAGGTTTCCCTGCAGCTAATCCGGTGGTTGCTACAAGAGAAGGTAGACCGCGCTTGGTGAGCACAGGACTTCGTGGCAGACCGAGAAAGATCTATGGGATGTCGTGTACTGCAAACGAAGTCGAGACGGATTTCGCTTTCCTAACTGAGATTCCTGTCACTCGAGCAATAGATAGCCGAGAATCAGACGAATGGATGGCGGCCATGGTATCCTGGGGAAGAGAAAAGCCAGGATCGTCGTGAAGGGCTATTCTCAACAGTATGGTAAGGATTTCCATGAGACTTACACATCAGTTGCATGATTAAGTTCTATACGAACGACAATTGCTTTTGCAGCGAAAAGCGATATACATATTCGACAGGTAGATGTGGCAACCAGGATCAATTTTTCAACAAAACCAAGAACAGGTTGAACGAGTTGGCTTAAAGTAACAAATTCTGTCTTATAAGAAAAGCCTTGTACGGTCTAAAACAGGCTGGTCGGGCTTAGGACAGACGATTTGGCAAGCAATTGCGGACTTTAAGTGAGTGTCCAGCGAAAGCGGATCCCTGTGAATATTTGAGATACCGGAAGGTATATTTGGTGATTGTCGTCATTTATGTCGACGACATTCTGGTGATGTCTAAATACCTTAAAGAAGTTTCACGACTTGGAGGTGAATTATCGGATCTTTTCGAAATAAGGGACATTGGCGATCTCAAACGTTGTTTGGGAGTTGACTTTGTCGGAAGCGATGAGGGAATTTTTATCAACCAGAAAACTTACATTACATCTGTAATGTAAATGCAAACCTGTATCAATTTCCTTAGATATTGATACGAAGCTCGTCAAAGGTGACGCATGGTCCGAGTCAGAAGATGAGAAACCTCCTTATCGGGAACTATTCCGATGCCTGCTGTACGGTTGCCTCGTCAACAACGGAGGCCGAATACATGGCGATGAGCGAAGTGGCCAAAGAAGCTATTCATCTCAGACGTTTTCTACTGGAGCTTGAAGAGACTGATAATAAGTCAATCAAGTTATTAGTTGACAATTACAGCGCACAAGGGCTAGCTGCGAATCCAGTATACCATGCATGAACCAAACTTATCGACGTACCTTATAATTTTGTTCGTGAGACTGTGGATTCGCGTGAGATAGTTTTGGAACACGTGGCATCTGATAACATGCCTGCCGACGTCTTAACTAAGGCTTGAGGGTTGAGGGTACTAGGGCAACACTGTAATATATTGATTTTCATACTCTTACAGTCAGTTGTTTCTAGATCCTGTTACGGCAAACACCTTTTTGTATATTCTCTTAATAAATGACTTTGATCTTTCTGTAAACTGCGTCTATTTCGTATGTATGTGTCACCTAATCTTTTGCTAACATTGTTATCAATAATGAGAACCACTTAAATGGACTTGTATATGGAAAAAAATTATTTGTTAACTCAGGATTATCATCATCATAATATCTTAGAAACAGACATATCATTAGAATTTCCTTATTTGGCGGAAAGTTCCACAGTTTTCAAAAATCCAAATCGTCTTCACTTAAGAATTCATTCTTTGAATCCTGCATCGCGGATTTCACTAATAATCCGATCTTTTGTGAAACTATCAGCAAATAAAATTCGAAAGAATCCAAGCGTCATGTAGCGTTGCTAACAGTTTTTGCAAAATGGCATATTACTTCATTACTTAATTTCTGATTGTGTCTTTACATATTTGTGTCATGAATATTTTGATATTTTTGTAGGATTTGAATATATTTTAGTAAAACCTGTCACTCTGAATAAGAACTGAACCGTGCCAGAATACAAGAGATTTCTTATTGATTTTTTCTAAGCAGGGCCTAACTAAAGCCTGGCTAAAATGAAAGCTTGAGGCGTGCCTCTATCGAGCTAGTTTTTTTTTGTCACCAAGAATAGAAAATCGTACAAGAACCTTAAGTTTGAAGGGTACTGACTAGAACTTACTTCATGTAGCGTTCATGAAATATAAGCTTATTTAATAAAATTAAATCCTCGCTTCCTTGTTTCAGAGTTAAGTTCACAGTTCGATCTTTTTCCTAATGAGAACCTTATCCCTGCTGTTCCTCGTGGCGGACCCGATCATTCTTCTGAAAGAAATAAGTCCCTTGAAAGGACTCGATCTCCTGCCGAACTTCCTCTCCATGACAGGTCCAGATCTTCTCCTGCCGTACCTCCTCTTCGTGACAGGTCCAGGTCTCCTTATGCAAGGTCTCGT
The DNA here is from genome assembly GCA_011634705.1 of Andricus grossulariae. NCBI lineage: Eukaryota > Metazoa > Arthropoda > Insecta > Hymenoptera > Cynipidae > Andricus > Andricus grossulariae. Next base: position 2,928,057 of record JAABKJ010026545.1, on the reverse strand, counting down.
CCAACTTCCAGATACATTGCTCCTCCTACAAGGCTTCCTTCCTCTGATGGACACGGATGTGGAATTGAACATCTTACACTTATTCGGCTTACTCCCAATAGAAATTCGCACCAGTCATTCGAACTTCGAAGATACACTTTTCCAGCCGGTAATCCACTTAAACTTAAAACAGGAAATAATTCCTATGAGCCTATGCCAACTCAAGAACAAATTGTATTATCAACATTAAATGGTGACGTCTTTGCAATACTGGAGAGTTATAATATTCTTGCTGGAATATATACATATTATCATAGCACGAGAAGGCGAGCGAAAATTAACATGGAAAGCGGCATGGTTACCACATTAACACGAGATGAAATCAGTGAGACTCCAGTAGGCTTACAACGCCCAATTTCGTGGCATTTTAAAGTAAATCATCTACGCCCTCGTGCAAACGACAATTTTTTATATCATTTTATCAAATGAGAAAATTTAGAACAAATTTACAATATTTTTTGTGATTCAAAGTTGAATATAAATCTCACATGTAACTTGTTTTAACATTTTAACATTTAAAAAATCAATTTATTGTGATTCTCGAGGCTTTAATCTATCCCCGATGCCCCCAGCTTTTGAACCTCGCGCTACGCACTCAGATATGTATTTCTTGAATTATGGTCTAAAGAAAATGTGTAGGTTTTTTGAAAAGCTACAAATTCCGTTTCATAAATTTTTACGTAACTGACATTGCAGTGTGGGTCCAACTGTATTTTTTTGACAAAACAGTCTACAGGTCACAATTTTTATCCGATGTGGATGTCTTTTCTTGAAATTAAAGCTTATTAAATTCTGCAGGGAATTTATAATCAATGAAAAAACGTATATTCACTAAAGGAATATAAATAATCAATTTGCTAATTAACTTAATTGTTATACATGATCATTTTTATAAAAAATGTAGCAATGAAATAATTTTGGTTTTCGCTACAAATAAACTTACTGATGTAACAATGTCATTCTAACTTAACTACAAAAAGGGTCAATCATGAGCGTAGTTTGATGTACAGTGTAGTATATCGTAACACTTTTTAAATTCTCATCCTCATGAGAAGGTATTAGTTTTATGTAAAATTTGACTCTCTGGGCTTGTGCGGTTTGTGAGAGCATTTAATTTTTATAAGTTGGCGGTCTCTGGCGACTTCCAAACTCATTGTTTCTTATTGGGGTCCATCGGACTAGTGTTCTCGCTTTGCACTACATATTTAAGTTTATTCAAATTTTGACGGAATCTTAAGTTCAATTTTTGTACAGTTTCGGTGGGAGCCTGTTTGCTGGCATCGATCCTGAGTTACGTGTTCTCTTAATGCGTCATATAACTTGTCAAAAGAATATATGCTTGAGTAGCGTAAAGCTTTTTCTGCATTTTTCTTTATTTATGACCCCCTACAAGCCAAAATTGGTTTGGTCCAGTAAGAGGTCTATACGTGGTCAATCCAATATGGCAGATAACATTGGTAAAAATCAAGTAATTTCCACTGAATCTGGTATACAGGGGTTTTCGGGGTCGCTGATAATGAATACGAGCTTGAATTGGCAATTCACGATGGCAGATCCAAGGTGGCGGACTAAATTTACCAAAATTAATCGCCATCTTGGATTTGTTTGTCATCTTGAATATTAAATCCAAACTCGTATTCGTATTCAGCGACCCCGAAAGCCCGTGTGTATCAAATTTGGTGGAAATCGCTGAGTCCGCCATGTTGGATCCGCCATCTTGAATTTTGTAAATCTGACCTTAGATTCGTACTCGGCGAGTCCAAAACCCACGGATACCAAATTTGGTGAAAATCTGTTTGGAACGTTGCAGACCTCAATAGGGTTAATGATGCCTGTTTTATAATCAATTTAGTAAAAAAAAGTGCAGGTTACGTGGTTTCGGCGGCCATATTTGATCAGCCATGATGTTTCGATAAAAACTCCACTCGGATTTTGAAAGTAGACTTCAAGGCCTTTCGATCAACCAGCCGTAGACCTTTATTAGACAAACCAATTTTGACTTTTAGGGGGTCAATAGCTGAAAAAGAATGAATATATATATACATATATATATACATAATTAAAAAATAAGGCCAAACAACTACCGCAGGGTCCCACTGGAAGAAACTGCCATCTAAGAATGACACAGGCTCCCAGTAGGACCGCGGTAAATCACACTCATGGCCAAGTCTCACAACAGTGAGATGGGTGGTCAGAGAACACGAGGAAATCCCAACGACAGGCTAGCGAAACTCTCGTCTGTTTTGAGGACACGAAGTGACCCAAGGATGACAGCTTTCTACATCCATCTCGCAAGTGCCTTGGCATATTTTTTGCACGCGGGTATGACTTTAAGGTTACGAACCAGTGATAGTTTCGCACCTCCAAGAGCACCTATCACTAGGACCATTACTTGTACCGAATATTTTGGGTACAGTCTTTGCAGCTAACTTTTAAGGTCTTGATACCTCTCCTAATTTTCTTTCTCCTTGGCAGTGATGTTGTATTCAGATGGAGCCGAGAATTCTATCACGAAGATAGTTCGTTTATCGAAGTCTTGGAGAACAGTGTCAGGCCTCGAGTGTGCAACAGAGACTGCTGTCCGAAAATCGTAGATTCAGAAAATTTGGCATAACATGCTCTGCGCCTATCGCTGGGAACTTCTTGACATAAAATGCGGTCACGGTATGCTAAGGTAGAAATGACACCGTCCTGGCATGCGAGCCCTCAAAATGAAATCTTTGTTTAATTTTTTAACTGGGGGTTGGGAAGAGCTAATGTAACTGACCTGTTCCAAATAATATAATTTTTTACCTATAGTTTCTTTTGAAACAGGTAAAAAAATAAACGAATGTATATCTTGATTTCCTGGATATTTCATTCAATATCCCATCCGGCGGATTCGGTGATCAATCAAGCTGAATAAACAAGAGGACCATCAATTTGTGCTTCTATAGAATATACATGTATACCTGTAGCAGGATGAATTGGATAATCCTTCAGACAATTTGATACGCCGAGGTGTTTTCATTCGTGTTTCATTGACCACATTGGTTGACGAATAGCTGTCTCAATTTTGACAGATCTTCTATATGAAATGCGAACTGTTTACCGTTACTGACCCCTTTTCTAGCTCGTTCAGGGCTAACGTTACGGAAAATCCCGTAATTCTAGCTCTAGCACTATACTTGACCGGTTAGTTTTACGGAAAATTCCGTAATACTAATGAGTGTCTATAAAATAAATGAAAATTAGAGAGAAAGTTCAATCCATTTTCATTCTTAATACAAACGACTTGCACTTTTATAATTTTAATATTGTTTTTCATTCATTGAAGGCGTCTTTTAAAATGCGAAAATAAAGAATTTTACGGAGGAAGTATTTTTAATTTTTTTTTCATAATTAAATTTTGCGTACGCCTATGAAAAGAAAGTTAAAAAAAGGTCTAAAAACAGCGTACTTGCAACTTTCACGATTTTCATTCACGATGTATGAATCGACAAGTGGTTACAGACATTTTTGGTCACCCAGTCATCAAGGAAATGCGCGACCGTGAAAAACACATGTTCCACCATCTGGCTGACCAACATCAACTGTGACTGCTCTCTCATGCTTTTGATCTTTCGGCTAAAAATGACAGAGAAAAGTTAATCATTAATAATTTTAAAATTTGGCAAAATCATTTAGTGCTTAGAAATTTTTCATATTTTAATCGCAAAGGTAGTCTTGCGATTTTTAAAATATTGCTATGCATAAAAACAAAAAGTTTAAGTATCTTCTATTAGTTTTCGATGATTGTAATATTTATTCAATATATTTTTATTATATCTAATATATCAGTAATAAATAGTTTATAAAGAAAATGCGAGAAGAATGAATGACGCTTGAAACAAAGACCTTGGATACTAATGGACCCAAGTGGGGAACCACACATAACAATTTTGTGAGGCTCTTCACGTGGGGTGATCGCTAGAGAGATTGATCAGCAACCTGCGTCGGAGCAGTGTTTTGGAATGAACGTGTCATTTAAATAAATAACACGAGAATTCTAGATCAATCTAAAATATCTATACCTTACACCTATACACCTATCTACCCTATACCTACCCATCCACACACTACTACTTTCCGACCGAGCAATTCACGCCTACCCCGAAAGGGAAACGTCTTAATGGTATGATAATATTAATGATAAAAAGTAAATTTTTATCACTTACCAACTGATTTGTAATATTTCTACATAAAAATTAAAATGGTTTCGAAAAATATTGGAAAACTCTATTCTAAAGAAATATTTTAATCATTATCATGGTATTATACGCTTATATGCGTTCGCTCGTGCACATTATTAATAATTCGGGAAGTGACCTCTTCTCAGTAGTACACGATTGCGGGCAAATTTTGTGCTTGTGTAGTAGGCAATCGGCCAAAGTTTCCATGTCTACTACCTTTACTCGTTGGATGCCATAGTTGTTTGCTTAGAGTTACTAGTTAGTGTCGCCTTGATTGCCTTGCAAGATGGCAGATCAACGGAAATATAGTCACGAATACCATAAACTTAGAAGGCTAACGAACCAAATCGACGGTCAAACCCGAAATTTGTCAGTGAGTTTTGAGTCCCTTTAGGAAATTGAGAAAATCATTATCAGTTCCATTCATAAGCGATTCATAAAACTTAGCGAATAACGATCTTATAGATTTTCCGAATTTCAATTATTTCTTATGTACCAGCTTTGCGTACCAATAATTATTGAACCAAAACCAAGAGTATAATTGAGTAAAAAATTGAGTAATTGATACATTTTGCTCTGTGATTGTCAACTATGTCATTAGTGACAAATTATTTCTTTGTTTCAGTCGGAGTACGGTCTCACAGAGGATCAAGTTGCGGGTAAGTTTCCAAATTTATTGATATCTCACCAAAAGCAACAAAAACGTGGATGTTATTGAAGTTTTTCCCCATCCTTCTCCAGAGATGAGAATCAATTTATTGCCCCATTCATCCATCAAAGTCCGATAAGAGACAATTTCGTCAAACACAGAAACACATTTCCATAGTTTGCTTATAATAATTGTCTGAAATCAGGACACCGTTTTTTTAATCCTTGATCGATTTCTTATGGAGCTTCATAACCATCTATTATTTCACTCCATCATCAAAAATTCCTCATCCAGATGTAAATTAAAAGGAATGTTTCTTAATCAGAATTTTATTTGTAGTTTCCGAAAATTTGGGTATATGTAAAAGATAAAATGATTTTTAATCAGATATTTTCAAATACAATTTTAAATCATCTAAAGCGTTACATTTCATTATTACCAACTTAATTTAAAGTTGAAAACTTTTGAAATTCAATGTTTCTACATTATCAATAATTATGATTTTAATTTTGTAAATATTCCATTTTTCAATCAGAACTCTAATAGCCATTATGAGTGTTCATTCGTTTTTTGTGTTTGACTTTTGTTCTCCAAAATTTGAAATTTTTCACATATAAACGCTTAAAAAGTAAAATTGTTCTCAGTGCGATTAGGTCAATTATAAAGTCTTAATATTAAAAAGTCTTTTTAATTCACCCGCTTTTGAATTGAATGTGTTTAATTTTATACATTTATAATAAGAAAAGCTCAAATATGTTGAAAATCAATATTTAAAATATAAAACATTTCACGTCAAATTTTCCACTCCGAAAATCGATCAGCTTTTACGCAATTACTGTCCGTTTCGCGCCTCTGTAACTAGTTTATATAAAACACCGTTTTATTTTCTTACTGACGGATAATGTATTTTTATTAAATATTATATTCATAATAACAATACATAGTATTTTTTAAAACTATAAAAAAATCATCATTGCCTGATATAAAATTTATTTTATGCTCTAAACCTCTCTAGATATTTGTTAAAACATCTTAAAACCAATAAATGTCTTTGAAAATCGTAAAAATACATGAAAAAGGGTAGAAATAATTTGAAATCCCTTTATTATGAATTCATATAAACTTATGTATTAAATTTCTCTAAGAAAAGACCGTTCCAATCTCCATTAATCTTGGAAATCCTTTAAAGTTGAGCTTAAAATATTTGAAAATCCTTCATAGTTCTTTGAAATCCCTTGAAGATTTAAAAATATCTTGAAATTATTTGGAATTCATTAAAATAGCTCAAAAGCATTATCTTATTTTAAGATCCCGTAAATCTATTGAAATCTTTTGAAATGCTACAACATTCTTTGACAGACCTTGAAATTCTTTGGAATTATTTAAAATAAATAAATATATAGTCGTAGAAAGCCATTAGTATAAGTAGAAGTATTTCCAAGTTTCTTTAATACGAATAAAATTAAACTTATTAATTAATGTTTCCTAAAAAAAAGTTCGAATACCTAGAAATCTTTTAAATCTCTCGAAATCTTTTAAATTCTTAGATATTTAATAGAATTTTTTTAATTTGGTCAAATTTCTCGGAATAACTTAAAATTCCTTCGAACTTCATTTTATTTCCCAAAGTTCTCCAGAAATTCCTTAAAATCGAGCTTAAACCCTTTGGAAATCCTGCAAAATTCCTTAAACCCCTTGATGTTTCAGAAACATTCGAAATTCTTAGAAATCTGTTTAAATGACTTTAAAAAATTTTAATCCTCCAAATTCCCGCAAATTATTTCAGATAATTGGAAGTCCTATGAAATCCCTTGAATCTTGAGGAATTTTTTGAAATTCCTCGAAATCTTTAGAAATGCTACAGAATTCCTTGAAAATTTTTCATTTGCTTGAAATTCTTTAGAATCATTTAAAAATATGTAATGTTTTGTAATGATAATATTGATAATAATGAATAAATAAATAAAATAATTAAATAGTGAATAAATAAAATAATAAATAATATGTAATAATTTAAATATGTAATCGTAAGAATCCGTCAAGATAAGTAGAAATTATTTAAAATACGTTGAATTCAAATGAAATTATACGTATTCATTAAACTTCTCTAAAAAAATTCGTTCAAATCCCGAGAAATCTTTCAAATTTATCGAAATCTTTCAAATTCTTGGAGATTCAATTCACCAATTTTCTCTTGAAATCCTTTAAACTCGAGCTTAAAATCTTTGGAAATCCCACAAAACTCTTTGAAACCCCTTTGAAATTTTTGAAATCTCTGGACGTTCTTCAGAATTTCTTCAAATAACAAATAAATCATAGAAAAATCATTATAGGCCCACAATGAATTTCCTATAATATTTTGTTCTGAAAAATTAATGCGTTCTACTTCTGAAAAATAAGTGGGGAAGCCGGGCGTGCATGACCTTCATGCAATCTCAGGCCTGGTTTCAAAGAAAAATTAAAATTTTCCTCAACATGTTCAATCGATTTTTCTTTTTATTTGTTCATATTTATTTGAACAAGACCTTTTTCTCTTCAAGAGCTCTTAAAGTAAAGGCCGTGTCTACCTGTGCCGGAATGTCGGTACGAATAGTGGGACCTACAAAAGGATGGTATTGATGCCGCAATTTCGGAATGAATAATCAGAATAGGCAACATTTAATATTTGAAAAAATTGTATTTCGACATAGTTAAAAAAAAGACGAGAAAGAAAATAGATTTTTGGGTTAGAACATTTGTCGTGAAATGTCAAATATTACACAACGCTGAATTTGAAAAAGTATGCCGTAATATTTTAATTTATTTAATTTTTAATGGATTACTTTATAAAGTTTTAATTATGACGTAGACGTAAATGATTTCATCACACGAAATGAATGATAAAATAATAAAAAATTTGCTTTAAAATATTGCCTTATCATATATTTTTTCTTAATCCCAATTAGGATTTGAATGTTTGATTATGTAATTTTCGAAGTAATTTTTCAGTTCAACACTCGAGATTCATAATTAGGTATATTTTTCTGTTTTTTCAAGATCCAGTCTTCACCATATGTTGCACCTATGAAGATTGTATGAATTTGGTAAAGTTTGAGACTTAAGTGTTTTCCACAAGATTGAATATTTTCCTAGTTAAAAGAAAAATTCTAAAGTTAGGAAGCGCAATTTTTCTTTGCGCTTGACACTCAGCTTCCACCTATATAGATATCGAGTATTCGCGTCCTTATCATAAACTTTCCAGGCGTTTTGCATTCATAAATGACTTAAGGAAATACGGATTTTCATTTGTCGTCTCGTTTGCGTAAAGATTTCCACTTTGAGAGGAAGTAAATCATAATTCGCCTATCTTCACTCCACATTGAGATCCCATATTGAGAGAGTTTTATACATGTGTTTAAGTATACAAATTTTCTCTTTGCCTAAAATATAACAAATTGAAAACCTTAGAATTCGAAAATAAGGTAGATTCTTTAATAATGTTCTACGTATAGAGATAATAACTAAACAATTATTATAATAAATTCCACAGTAAATAAGAGGTAAATAGGGTAATTCCATTTTAATAATATATTTCATAATTATCTTTTTTTAACTTATTTATCACATCAATGTGTTGCATTACTTTTTTTTAGTATTTTGAAGTTTTATTTTTAAAGTGCAAGGGTGCAAAAAATGTCATATTTATGTGCATTATAGAATTGAGAAGAACTCAAATTCAATCGATTTGAAGTTGGCCAAATATTTCAAAATTCAGATTTTTTGCAGTCGAATCACCTTATTTGATACCTCGTTTAACCAAGCTTGAGTTATTTGGAAAATTGTTATTCAGAGTTATTAAATGAAAAACTGATCAACATATAGTTTAAATCCTCGATTGTTTTATTTTTATTATATCTAGTATCCTAGATATTCTTTTCCGAAAACGAACAAACCCTTCAAAGTGACGAATTTTAAACTGCAATTTTTAATATTGCAGCGTGAAAAATTGGAAGAAAAACTCTAGTTCTGAAAAGCTTTTTGATAAATGAACAAATAGGTTCCGAAATCATTGATAATTATTATATTTATTTATCCAAATTTTTTTAATTTGGCCGCAAACGACTTTTGAAAAATAAAATGAAATGACCCAATAATTATTTTTGATTGTAAAAATGATATATTCTATCATTTTACAAACATATCAATTCAGCATACATCGTATTGAATATATATTATACATTGGGGGCCGTTCAAAAATTACGAAACGCTTTTTTGTAACAAGTTCGACCCCCCCCCCCTCCCACTTTGTAACGCTTTTCCTACAGTGATTGTACGTAACTTTAACATTAGCGTGACGTTTGCGGTGACCCCCCCCCCCCCTATAAAAAGTTACGTATTTCTTGAACGGCCCCTTAGGGGTGTTAAAAAAATTCAGAATCTCAACTTAAATTTTCGATTTTTAGGGTTTCTTAGGCCCAGGCAGAAACCCTTACAGTTTCGGTCGAATGTCCGTTCGTCCATCCTGCTTTTTTCAAAGGAGGGGAAGTGAGAGGAAAGTATGGAGGGAAGTAGGGAAAATGATTAGAAATGAGGTTGAATAGGAGAGGCAAAGTGAGAGCTGCCGAAGAGAAGTAGGGGAAGGAGAGTGTTAGCTGTGTAATCGAGGAGAGGGGGAAATAGTGGAGGAAAAAGTTCGGGTAGGTGGAACAAATTTTAAGTGAGGGGACGGTAAATAGGGGGTATAGAGGATGTAGGGGAGGGAAAGTATGGAATACTTTGACTGATTTTTTTGTTTCTTTTAGGTTTGAATTGAAACACATGGAAGGAGAAATAAATCAATAAAATAATATTTAGAGGTTTCTCATCGCGACTCGGTCTGTTTTCACAGAAAATATATTTTTCTCGAAAACGGCAGATCCTGCCGCAAAATTATGCACAATATAAAAGATGGAGCTCATTAGAATGAGTATTTATTGTTGACAAGTTTTTTCAAAATTATGCATACTTAACGTGATGTGCGAAGACAATTGTTGGAAAGATGTGTTAATTATTTTTTCCGCTCACGGAAAGGTCTCTAATATGAATTTAAATTATTTATTTGGTCCTGAAAATACAATTTATATAAAAAAATTTTCAAAAATAGTAATTTCACATGATTATATGAATTGTTTCATAGGAACTTAAGAATAATTTTAAATAATTTAAAAATGTATTGAAGAAATGCCAGTAAGTGGAATAGATGATAAATCCTTCTTCACAACAATCTTTTTCGCATATAACCTTAAGTATGGATAATTAAATAAAAAATTATCAACAAAAGATACAAATTTTAATGAACTGGATCTTTTAAACTTTGTATAATTTTGGGTTATGATCTGCCATTTTTTTAGGTGGTTCATTTCAACCCAAGAGGATCAAAGAAATCAAAATTTAAAAAAAAAATCATTCGGTGATGTGTCATTCGCTAGATATCTATAGTAATGTGTATGAATTCTGTTTTCCGCGGAAGTTTTCGTTTTAGCATGAAATTGTCTACTACACAATTCTCAATTTAAAACTGCACACTTTAGAATCAGAAATGCACAAAGTTTGTCGAGTTGCACAGTTTTAGGCCCTGCAGGATTCGTACTTTTTATAAGAAAGGAGATTTAGTATTTTCCACTGAATACGCAATATATATATATATATATATATATATATATATATCATTAAGCCGTTTCCCTTTCGGGGTAGGCGTGAATTGCTCGGTTGGAAAGTAGTGATGTGATATATATATATATATATATATATATATAAAATGTATATTGAATGTATATTAAAATTTCAAACATTTCTAACAGTGTAAGTTCTGTAAAGAAAAGATTGAAAATCATGAAGCGGCCGAACCTTTGAAGCTAAACCGCCCGGCATAACGGGATTTTTCCCGATATCCCGCGTAAGCAACCCGTGCCTGGGACACATCGATATGTTCGAAGAAAAATATGACGTACATTATTGATAATTTTTAGAATATGAAAAAAATCAATTATATCACTTTTTATAGATTTGAACAGTGATAGATATCACGAATTTGCGGTTAGATGAAATTTTGAATCCATCAAAGTTCTTCAAAGGTATTTAAATTGAATTATAATTTAATCAAGTAGGTTTAAACTTTCCTCATAACTAAAAAATGTGTTTGCAATTGGACTTCAGAGAGGTCTAAATGGATTAAGGCTTTTATTGAAATATGCGAATAAACTGTAGCGGGTTCGAATCCCGGTTTCGATGATTTTTAATTTCCTTCCCTTCTAATAAAATCTTGATACAATCCTCTTTAGTATCTTTGAAGCCTCACTTTATATTTAAAACAAATTATAAATTTTGTTTGGTTACTGAAATTGAGGAATATGCTTCTTATTATCAAATAATTTTACCCGTTCCCTGTATTTCAAAACAATCCAAATAAATGTATAAACTATCTATAATTTTTGAAAACAAACTTTCAAAATCGATATAATGAACGTGAAGAGAGTTTGTAAATTAAATAAATTGTTATAATATTTTCTCTTGAAATGGTAAATTCTGCAGTTACTCGTATTTTTCTATTAGTATACAGAATAAATGGGGGAGCGGTGCCTAATGTAGCGCACCAAAATCTATCACTCAATTTGAAGAATAATATAAGCGATTTTTTGAAGCAAAATAGAAAGCATGTAGTTCGATATTTTATGTTTACTCTGTATATAGCTAAAATTAATTTGTAATCAATTTAAAACGTTAATTTTAGGTTTAGCTCAAAAGTGCACCTGTGCCAAGTTACCTGTCATGTTTCCTAATGTTGGATAATGCTTATTTGTCTTACAATAGCAAATAAAAAAGAGCTTTTCAATGGTAGAAAAACAAATATCAGTAAAATAAGGCGTTAGACATTTTTTTCTAAGTTTCAATTAATAGCATTTAAGATTTAAATATTTTCATAAGATTTCTGTTTTTACGGATGTAAAATAATATTGCAATATTATGAAAATATTTTGCAAAGAATTTTTTGATATTGGAAAAAATTTATAATTATTTAAGTAGGTATTTCTAAAACTGCACTCAAATTGAAGTATCGTGTCCTACTTTAGGTGCTCGCGCATAGTGTATGGGTAAACACGTCTTATGCCAAATTTAATTAATTTTGCTCAAGGCTAAAGCACTAAAGCACCCACAAGACATCAAAATATAGATAAGACAAAGAAATGTATAAGTTTACTGCAAAATATTTTATTTTCCATTACTTTTGTCCCGCTCTGATGAAAACTATAAATCGTCCAACAATGAATTGACTAAACTTTTCAAGATAAACCTGAAACACAATCTTGAAATCGTATAATTTTTTCACTCACCATCACTCAATACATAAATGGATTCCATTAGGTGTCTCAAGATCTTTCAGAATGCTTCAATTTCTTTGAAGACTAGTGCACCACATTAGGAACCACTTCATTCTACTTTTTTTAGAATCTATTAGCTCTTAAGTTGGAAGATAAACCATCCATCATAGAAAAAACAGAAGTTAATTTTTGTTGCGGGCAATTTTCAAGTAGATAAAGTTCAATTTTTTCGCATCGAAACAAAACGAGATTCAATAGAGTTGACATGGTAACCATTTCCAATGTGGTGGGTAAATCTTAACACTTGAAGGTAATTCTTGTTGCAGGTAAAGATTACTCTGAAATCACTGTAAAGATTACATTTTGTTTTTTCTGTGGTGTATTTAATTGCTCTGCCCACATAAAAAAATGACACATGTAGGTTAAACACCTCAGCGCCTCCACGTGTTCTCACTGAATTATTTTTTGCTTTTATATAGTCGCAGATGTAGATATTGATGCAGATATGTAAATATAAATACAGATATACTTTGCCAGTAAAAGAGTAAGCGAATGGGAAATGGTATGGAAGGATTTGCTTGTGAATCGCACGTGCCGAAGCCGGAGCTAACGTGCGTCGTTGGGGATTTGTATCATATATATTTAATTTTGTTACATTTACTCCAATTCTTGGAAACTTTCTACATCATTTCCGTAGAAAAAGTGTACATGTAACAGCAACAGTTAAAATAGAGTACAAGAAATATAATTCGCTTCATTAAATTGAATTTTTTATTAAATGATTCAATATAATGGAGAAGTGGTAATGCGGCGCGGCGGGGAATGTGGCGCTGTTGCTTTTCAAAAATCTGTGTATTATGAACGAGTGAGGTTAGGTTCTGCATTTATGAATGCGTTACTAAATAGTGAGAAGATTAATTTTTAAGGTAGAAAGTTTGTTCTGGGTGTTATTCATCTGTTATGATAGTTGCAAAAAAATCATTGAATTTTGTAGTATTTTGCTCCAACTTTATTAAAATTTTGTTTATATTGATCTTCTGATTTTTCTGATGAATGACAAGTGTCACAAATAGATAAAGTCTTATTTCAATATTATATACAAGCGGGTAATGCAGCGCGGACGGTCAATTTAATATGTCGGAATGTGAAATATTGTATGTTCAAGCTATAGATGCTAATCATTCCCAAAATATAACCTCCATTTTTTCAATCCATTAAATGAATACAGATATCTGATTTTACTGAAATTGTGCGTTCGATTGTGCGAAAGTTAATTTTAATTTGCAACCAGATACAATTAGTAGTCCGTGACGCATTACCAAACAGGCAGAGTAAGTATATGCGCTTGCATTTTTTTTTTTTTTTTTTTGAAAACTGAATAATTAAGTACTTTAATTGATATAGGTTCAATTGTTCTCATAAATAAAGCAAAATTAAGATATTGATCTACTTGTTACATATTTTTCCATTACATTGTCGAATATATTTTTCTTTCTATCGATTGATATATGTTATGCGCAACGTATTACTCGCTTCTCCCCTAACCTCTCTTAATCGAAATTTTAGTTAAATTTGAATAACATGTAGTTGAATAATAACTAATTGAATCCGTGAATACATTTTTCTTCTACCTTAGTAATTTTCGACTAACTTTGATTTCTTTCCAAAGTAGACCCTTTTATAATACATACTGCCTACTACTATTACGAATTTTTCCGTAAGACTAACTCATTACCAGTTCCTTTAGGGTTACAGCATTAAGGAAAGTTCCGTAATACTAGACAGTACATTTATTATTATTTCTATATAATTTATTTGCTAATTTCTTGCACTGATGCGGAAATACTTTAATCCGCTCGGTTTCTCTGTCGTAAATTTTCCAAAATAAATGCTTACAACTAATTTTTTTCTTCTGCAGTCCGAAATTATCCTGAACGTTCTTTTTCCTGTGTTATTAAAGTTTTTATTGATACTCCCTTCTATGTTTTGTTTTCAACATATTTCACTTTTGAAATAAACTTAGTTAATAGCACACTTTTTAACCAATAAGCAAATTAACTACATTAAACCGAAGTAATTATGAATCATATAGGTTTTAATTTTTTCGGCGGCTTTAGTGAACTTTTTGAAACTTTGCACTAGTCAATTTATAGCGTGAAGTGTGCTCTATAACTCTCTATATTACAAAAAGATATCGCCACCGCCGCTGTTTTAGGAATCTAGGATATTTTTCGAAAATATAGTACAATATTGTACTAAATATGCTGACCTAGCCAAAACGATAGACCCAACTTTTTTGTACTACATTACCCCGTGTGCCATATCACCCTGTGTTCCATATTATCACAAATATACTTCCCTGGCCAAAACCATAGACCCGATGTCCCACATTACCCTATGTGCCAGGTTACCTCATGTGACATATTGCCCTATATGCCATATTACTCCATTTCATATTACCGTATCTTTGGTTGCCTCATATTATCCCCAATATACTGAACTGACTAGAAACATAGGCTAGATGTGCCCCATTACGTCCTGTGCCACATTACCTTACGTGCCACGTTACTCCATGTGCCATATTACCTCATGTGACTTTGAAATTCCACCAAAAAGTCAGAACAAATTCAGCAAGTGGCGACTGGTGAATTACAAAAGCAATAAATCTCAGAAACTTCTATTTTGATTGCTAGTTTTTTTGCATGATGGCAAAAAATGATATGCCTATTTCCTGGGGAAATTATGGATTAAATTAAAAAATTTAATTTTATAAAAATTATGTTCAACATATATCTGGGACCCTAAGAATTTTTTTTTAGTAACATATTGATATTTTTGTGCCAGGGAGTGAAAAATAGGAAAATGATGGTTATATATGGATGCAACCTAGGCTAAATAATACGAAATTCGTTGAAAATTGAACGATTTTGACGCTAACTTTTATAACTATGAATGATAGTCTTTCAAAATGTATCTTACTCATAATATTAACCTAATGGAGAAATATAAAAAGTATTAAATACAAATTTTGAAAAGATGCTTCTTCCTATAACCTGCAAAAGTTTATTTTTTCTATACATACCTAGGTATTCTTTAAAAAAATCAAAAAGTCCAATTATTTTTATTATTGCACTCTCTAATGTCCAAACAAACATTTCCATATGATATGGACTCAAGAGAAGGATTTTTACATACTTTTATAAACGAACAAAAATTTTATAATTATTAATATTTACTTATAATTACCCCAGCGGGAGTGTGAATATGGATCAAGCTGTCAAGTCTTATGGATCAAGTCTTCAGAAGACTCTTAGGAAGATATATATGTGCTACACAAAACATTTAGTATATTTCCTGATTTTTTCAAAGCCATAATCGGAAAAATTCGCGAATCTTGATCCATAATTACCGAGGTTGACGGTATTTAAAATTGAAGCGTTTAAAAATACTGTATAAAATCTTCAACATTTTAAAACTTTTGAATGACAAGATTAAAAAAAAGGGACTTAGTATTATATTTGTTCAATTACACAAGCATTACTAAGCTTTTATTTCTGCTCTCTAAAATAGTCCCGGTAGTTAGATTGTTTTATATGGAAGATATTTGTTTTATTCAGTTCTACGTTGTAAATTATTCTAGTATAGAAGCATAAAGATGTATTAAATGAAAGACGATAAGGGGAAGTAAAGTTACTAGAGACAAGTAGTCGTATTTTTGTTCACGTGAGACGATAAAGTGGCAAGCGACAATTCGAAGTAGTAAAAGAAATTTGGTGCGGTTAGAGGCAGTGAAAGAAAAATACCATCGACCGGGCCTTCTCTTTCTACTACTGTGTCTGACCACGGAAAATTTATTCTACTGCGCGAAAGTCTCGCTTGTTCTGCTGTTGCGCCTCCAACTTGCATATTTTTTTTCTTCGCATATTTTACTTCAGTCTAAATATACACGTTCTTTTTTAATTAAGTGCAATTACAGCTAAAGTCGCTTTCAGAATTCTAATTTCAGTTTTGCTACGAATGCTCGCGAATACGGTTATTGGCATAATTAAAAACTATTAATGTGAAGATTTTGTAACAAAAATGTTTTCTAATATTTTATTTCAGTCAAGATAAGTAAGCTAATTATTATATTATCTGTTTGAGGGGCTATTCAAGAGTTCATTGGGACCCCCATGAAGTGTACTGAATATGGAATTGATTGATATAAATATAGGTAACGTGCGCGAGCAAAATAGGTTTAAGCAAATTATCATCTGCAGAGTTTTGAAGTTTTTTAAAATTTCATTTTCTTTTTTTTACATTTTTGGGGATGTCTAGAGTCTTCTCAATTTTTCCCAGACTTTACGATACTATTCAGCCGTCCTGATGAAGAAACTATACAGTTGTATTTGGAGCGAACCCAGATATTCAAAGAAATGTGTTGAAATCTGTACCTTTTTAACATATGAGAGCTTTTGAAGAGAAAAGTTCCGTTCTTGGGTAAATCACTCATGCTCTATTTATTAAAATAAAAAAATGGTTAATCTCAGAATTTTAAAATAAGAAGCTTAGGAATTATTAGAAAAAAATTATACATCACCAAACGATTACAATGGTCTCTAAAAGGTCAATAATGTATTATTTATATTTGTATAATTATTTATGGGTATTAATAATGAACTCGGTCTGGAGAATGACCGAGATCCTCATGAAAAAAACACATTTGCTTAGATGTGTTTTTTTATTGGGATCTGAGGACTGAGACTGTTCCAAATCCTGGAATTCGTGTAGATATGCTACACTTTAGTGTCAATGTATTGTTTTAATACACCCCTGTAATTCACTTTTTTATGCCCTCATGAAAACATAAAAAAAATTTGTTGGCACTTGAGGGCTTTCTTGGGATAAAAACTAACCCATGAAAAATTCAAGGTAACTGGGAGATCAAAACTGGAAACCCTAAAAATTGGACCCAATTTTATTCCAGTTTCGATTCCCCAGATGTCTTGAATTTTTTGTGAGTTCATTTTGATCCGAAGAAAGCTCTCAAGGGCCGAAAATTTCTTTTTCATGGGCGCAAAAAATAAGTTAATTACAGGTATATTTTGTATTATTAAAATGAAGAGAATAAAATACTTTATGAATGTATGAATTTAAAATTGGTCAAAATTCTAATCGGTAAGCCTAAACTTTGGTTTTGGTGGAAATATAAACAATGAAAAGAAATTTCTAGACATGACACAAGTATATTTGATATTTTGGTGTCATATATTTTTCAAAGTGTATAGATTAATGCATATTTTTAGTATGTATACCTTTTTGTTTTAAATTCTTCCTATGAAACTGTTTGCACCTGCACAAAAAGGTAGTGACAATGTGGATAATGTAATGAAGTATGAAAAGTTTTCCATTGCTTGCCAGAAACCTGTTTGATTACTAAATCGTACTACAATGTGCGAAAAAAATAATACATTTTTTTCAAACAAGCCCTTATGAGAATGTACCTAAAAGAAACAAAATAATTCACCCTTAAAAGGGGGGTAGCAATAATAATAATAATAATAATAATATAATATATAAATATTGCACAATATTGCGTAAATATTGCACATTACATTTATATGATAAAGAAATTTTAATATTTATGCCTCACGCTTTTACTTTTAGTCACCTTATTATAATTATTCTATTATTATTGCAACCCCTCTTTCAAGAGTAAATTATTTTGTTTCTTTTTAGTGTATTTTAATATAAGCTTGTTTCTTGAAACATTATTTTTAATTATTTTTACGTTCTCATCCTAATGAGAAGGTATTGGTTTGATGTAAAATTTGACTTAGTTGGTTTTCATCAAATCTCCACGTTTTGAGACCCCCCGAATCAGAAAAAACGATTTTTAAGGTGTCTGTCTGTAATCTGTATTCTGTAGTGTCGTGTATGCACGATTACTTTCGAAAAATTGATCAGATTGGATTGTGCTTTGGAAAACTTTTTGAAGGCCTAAAAAGAATAATGAATTCGTTAACCAGCTGTCTTGGATAAAAATTCAAAAAGTTACAAAATATTGAAAATTGTTGAGACCATTTTTTTTCAAGATTTAAAAATTCTATGTACGTCTATTTGTAGTACTTGAAAACTCGAACAATGACACCAGAGATGACAAAAATGAAAAGATAAAAGTTGTTCAACCAAAAAATATCTCCAAACTTGTTAGAAACTCTTGTCATAAAAATGCATCAAAAATTAAAAATATACTTTTTGGAAAAACGACACAAGCTACAATAACTTTTTATTTAACAAAATTTTTCGCCTAAATTATATCTACAAATTTGGGTCATAAAATATTCAACAATAGGTCAATCGATGCATCTCAAGGACGCGAACAAATACACTACATATAATATTGTCGTATTTTGAATATAAAAAAAATGTTCTCATATGAGCAGAATAAACTTTTTTTTTTAAACTTCATAAATCGGTACTGGTAGGTCATAAAAGGTTCAACAATGGGTCAATCGATGCATCTCGAAGACGCGAACAAAATATGCTAGATATCGTATTGTATTTTTAACATCAAAAAGGAATTTTATAACAAAATGGGAGAAGTGGAAAAATCTTTCGCCAAATTCACAAACTTAATTAAAATTTATGATCGGGAAACGCCCCCCCCCCCAAAAAAAGAAAAATTGGTAAAATAGTTTATGCATAGCCATAATCTGTTAAGTCAATCTGTCGTCTAATTTAATATTTAAATTATATCAATGTTCTGAAATGAAAAAAATCTAAAGAATTTAATTAAAAGCATTCTTATACTAGTATCAAATAGTTTTAACTCATTATTCGTTGTTCGATAAACAGTTATCGGTTATCTGTTGATCGGAAAAAATTAGCAATAAAAATATTACGTACCACTTTGTAGATTCCAGAGCACTTGAAAATTCCTCGGAAAAATCTTTTTTATTCTTCCAAACATTCAATCCTGAACATTTTCACAGTTGACTATTTTCAAAAAAAAAAAAAAAAAAGAAACAATTCTAAAAAATAAACACCCGAGTTTATTTTTATTTATGACCCACTTTATGACTAGGGTGGTCAAAAAATTCGAGTTTAGATTTTTGGTGATTTCCGGAAAAAGAAAATCGGTAATTTTGCCCGAAAAATGCCCCACAAAATGCGAAATAGCAGTTTTCTATCAAATTCATGCTAAAGACGGTATTTTTTGGATTTTTTTTGCATGAATATCTTTTAATAGATAAATGAAGAGTTTCCGAGTATTTTAAAACTGATTTTGAATTGTTTAAACAATTTTTTTTTTAACAATTTGTCTTCCTCTAAATCGTGAAAAGTTCTTATCTATCGGGATAAATAATATAAAGTTGATGAATGTCAAGAGTAGTACTTCTTGCTTAACATATTTAGTGATTATTTAAACAATTTTTTCTCCTTAAAATCGTGAAAATATATTATTTTCTCGAGTTGAAGGCAAAATTAACGAATGCTCAGAGTAATATATTTTTCAAAGATATTTGGTTATTATTTTGGAAAATGTCATTTGTTTAAACAAATTTTTAAACATAGCGTAAGAGATTCGAAAAAATGTGACTTTTTCCCACCTTCATGTGAAAAGGCGCAAAATAATGATTATGAATGGATTAAATAATTGCTTGATATCTCAAAAAAAAAATTACTCTTAAGGTTCGTTAATTGTGTCATTAATTGCAGAAAAGAATAACTTTTCACGATTTACAGGGGAAAAAATGGTTTAAACAAATGAAAATTGTTTTAAAAATTGCTAAATATCCTTAAAAAAAATATCACCCTCAACATCTGTTAATTGTGTCATCAATTCCAAAAATAATAACTTTTCACGCTTTACAGGGGACAAATTATTTAAACAAATAAAAATTGTTTAAATAATTACAAAATATCCTTAGAGAATATCAACATTCGTTCATTGTGTCATTAATTCCAGAAAATTATACATTTTTACGATTTTAAGAAGCAAAAATTGTTTAAACAGATAAAAATTGTTAAAATAATTAGAAAATATGTTAAACAAGAATTACTAAGCTTCACATTCTTTAATTTTATATCATTTATCTCGAAAGATAATAATTTCTTACGACTAACAGAAGGAAAGAAAATCTTGAAACAAATAATAATTGTTTAAACAATTCAGAATTATTTAAAAAAATAGAAGTTTGTGACTTATGGATTAAAAATAATTCATGTTGAAAAAATTCCGAAAAATACCGTCTTTAGCATGAGTTTGATAGAAAACTGCTATTTTGCATTTTTTTGGGTATTTTCTGGGCACAATAAAAGGGTATTGTGGAGCGGGTCAACATTAAAAGTTATTTGGTGGAAATAATTCTTTCTTTAAAAGATAATAATATTTAGAAGGTTTACAAATTTTTAAAAGATTAAAAATAATATCAATTTTTAAAAAACCTTTGAAACAAAATTTACATTTTTGAAGATTTCGAAAAAAAGTTTAGAATCGTTTTAAGAACATTGGAAGGATACAAGAAAAAAAATGCTTACAACTCTTGGGAAAATTTTTAATGTTTTATTTTTAAAAATGAATTTTAGAGAAAATTGAATAAGATACCCAAAATTTTTTAATGATTTCCGAAAATTTCGATTTCGTGAAATTACAAAATTATAGAAAAACGTCGTGTAAGTTTAGTAGATAAATTAGAATTTTTTAAAAGATTCAAAAATAATTTAAAACTTGTAAAGATTTCCAAAAAAAATTTTAATATAAATTCTTGAAGAGTTTGAAAAAAACGTTAGAAGCTTTTTAGGAATTTTGGGAGGTTTCAACAGATTAAAAATATTTTCTTATGATTCATAGGAAAATTTTAAGTGATTTTTTATATTCAAAAAATCTAAAAGATTTTAAGGCAATTTTGTTAATAACATTTTTTTTTTAATTTTAGGAAAAATTCAAATCATTTTAAAAAATATTTAAAAAATTCCAAAAGATTAAAAATAATATTAATTAAAAAAATTTTTTTTAACAAAATGTACTTTTTCAAAGAATTCGAAAAAAAAACAGTTTATAATCTTCTTAAGAATATTGAAAGGATTCCATAAAAAAGTCTGAATATTCTTGGAAAAATCTGAAATGTTTTATTTTGAAAAATGAATTTTAGCAAAAATTGAAAAACGTTACCAACATTTTTTAATGATTTCCGAAAATTTTCTCAACTTCGTAAATTTACAAAATTATATAAAAAATTCTAGTAAGTTTTAAAGATAAATTAGAAGTTAGAAAAATTCAAAAATAATTTAAAACATGTAAAGATTTATAAAAAAATAATAATATAGATTCTTGAAGATTTTGAAATAAGCTTTAAAAGCTTTTTAAGAATTTTGAGAGGTTTAGCGGATTAAAAAAAAATTTCTTATGATTCCAAGGAAAATTGTACGTAATTTTTTATATTAAAAAAATAATTTTTAATCAATTTAATTAAAAAATATTTCAAAAAATATCGAAAAAAATCTAAAAGATTTTAAGGCAATTTTTTGAATAACACATAATTTTTTTTTAATTTTAGGAAAAATTCTAATCATTTTTAAAAATATTTAGAAATTTTTAAGAGATTAAAAATAATATCAATTTTTGAAACACTTGTAAAACAAAATGTACTTTTTTAAAGATTTCGGAAAAAAAATAGTTTATAATCTTCTTAAGAATATTGAAAGGATTCCAGAAAAAAATGTCTGAATATTCTTCGGAAAATCTTAAATGTTTTATTTTGAAAAATGAATTTTAGGAAAAATTGAAAAAGATTACCAACATTTTTTTAATGATTTCCGAAAATTTTTTCAACTTCGTAAATTTACAAAATTATATTAAAAATTCTAGTAAGTTTTAAAGATAAATTAGAAGTTTTTAGAAAAATTCAAAAATAATTTAAAACATGTGAAGATAAAAAAAAAAAAAATAATAATATACATTCTTGAAAATTTTGAAATAGGCTTTAAAAGCTTTTTAAGAATTTTGAGAGGTTTAACGGATTAAAAAAAAGTTTCTTATAATTCTAAGGAAAAGTTTACGTGATCTTTTATGTTGAAACATTAATTTTTAATGAAAATTTAAAAAGATTTCTAAAAATGTCGCAAAAAATCTAAAAGCCTTCAAGTCCATTTTTTTATTAACTCATTTTTTTTTAATTTTAGGAAAAATTAGAATCATTTTTTAAAATATTTAGAAGGTTTACAAATTTATGTAGATTTTTTTTTTAATTTCAGGAAAAATTCTAATAATTTGATAAGATATATAGAAGGTTGAGAAGTTTTTTAAAGATTAAAAATAATATCAATTTTAACAAATTTTTTTAAACAAAATGTACATTTGTTAAGATTTAGAAAAAAAAGTTTAAAATCTTCTCAAGAATATTGAAAGGATTAAAAAAAAAAAAATTCTTAAAATTCTTGGGAAAACTTCAAATGTTTTATTTTGAAAACTGAATTTTAGAGAAAAGTGAAAAAGATTTCAAAAAATTTTTAATCGAGTAAGTTCAAAATAAATTGAAAAGTTTTGAAAAGATTCCAAAATAACTTAAATTGTGAAAAGATTTCAAACAATTTAAAAGAAAATTTACATTTTTGAATATTTCGAACACAAAATTTATAAGCTTTCTAAGCATTTTGGAAGGTTGTAAATGGATAAAAATTTTGATCAAAATTTCTAGAAAAACTAACAATAATTTTTTTGTTTGAAAAATCAATTTAAAAAGAATATTTAATAAGATTTCCTAAATTTTCAAAATAGAATCTGGATGATTTTAAGGTCATTGCTTAAAATGATATTATTCTGGGAATTTATCAATTTTTTGATTCATTCTTCAATTCATAGCAAACTTTTTTATAAGAAATCTTTTGACTTTGAATCATATAAACAATTTAAAAATCCATTATTAAACCAATTTTTAAATATTATGTTCTAAACATTTTTGGAATAATAATTACTAATTAATAATCTGGAATCGAAAGCGTCAGAAATTAAAAAAAGATATATAGAACGCTTTTTGACAATTTAATTAGAAAAAGGAGTTGAATAATATTGTGTAATTTCGAAGTCGAAGCGCTATAAATTGAACACTTTTTTTAAATTGAAGAATTATGGAATGGAATTATTTCAGATTAAAATTTCGAAAATAGGACAATGTCAAAATGTTAAAAGTTGAATAGTTTAAGATTAGAATTTGGAAAATTAGATCATTTAAAATTCAGAGGAATTGAAATTGCATTATTCATAATTAAAAGCGTTCAAAATTGAATAATTAATAATTGAAAGCTTTTGAATTTGAATCATTTTAAATTTAAAGCAATTAAATTTTTACAATTTGAAATTTAAAACTAAATTGAGTCTTTCAAAGTGAAAAATATTTTAATTACCAAAAATTGTGATATTAACACTTTGTTATACTCAAACCCTTTAAAATTTCCATTATTTGAGGTAAATTTAAATCGTTAAACAACTAATAACTTTTGAATTGCTAATTATACTTTCCCAAATTCAATCAATTCAATTTTAATTGCAAAATTAAAACCTATGATGTATCAATTTCAGATAGTTTAATTTTTATCTTTTTTTATTTTAATCTCAATTTTTAATTTTTTAATTTCCAATCTTTCTTTAGAATTATTATACATTCTTGCATTTTTCCAATCAAATATTTTTCAGTTTGAAATTATTTACTTCTTTAAATTTTTAACTAAAAATCGGTCTATTTTAAAATACTGCATTAAAAAAAAATAAAATAAAAAAAAATAGAAAACAATTGTTGTTTTGAAATTGCTTTATATTTACATCTAAAATCATTAAATTCAAAACTATCAAGACTTTTAATATGAAATTTTGAAATATTTAATTGCGAAGTTGCCCTGATGCAAATAAAAGCAAATTAACTTTTGAGCGTGAACTTACTGTGTAAGTTAAATTAACTTACTATATATATATAATATATAAATACTTACTATATAATAATATATATTATTATTTAGCTATTTTAACTAATCGACTTTTCATTTCTCAATTTAACAGAATTTTCCTCCAAGGCCGATAATGATGGGTCCAATGATGTCAGTAGGAGGACCTTGGATTAGAAATAGTATTCCAGTTGGACACAGGATATCTTTTATGCCTCGATTCATGCACCCACACATGTACAGACCGGGTGGCCTGCCACCGAATTCAAGTAAGACTGCTTTGTATAAAAAATTAGTTTTTTTGGTTGATGATACATCATTTTAGTTGAAACATCTTTTTTTTTTGTTCAAAATTTAACTATTTTGCCAAAATTTTTTTAAATTATTTTTTTTAACTGAAAATTTAACAATTCCATGTTTGGTTGAAGATTTATCTTCTTCAGTTGAAAATCCTACTACTTTTTTGAAAATTTCTCTATTTTGTTGAAACTTTGTATTTTGTGGTAGAATATTAATCTTCTTGGTGGCTAAATCATTTTGGTTGAAAATTCATGTATTCTGTTAAAAAATATTCTTTTTTGGTAGTAAATTAGTTTTTTCAAGGAAATTTTTTGTCGACATTTTTTTTGGATAGATGTTTAATCTTTTTGGTAGAACATTCATTTGCTTGGTTGAAATTTCAACTATTTCGTTGAAAATTTATTTTATTTGCTTAAAAACTTATTTCTCTAACTGAAAATTTAACAATTATTTTTTTTGTTAAACACTGATTTTGAATTTATGTATTCTGTTAATAATTATTCTTTTTTGGAGGAAATTTAGTTGTTTTTTTTAACTAAAAATTTAACTGTTTAATTTTTCGTCGACATTTTTTATTTATAGGCATTTAATATTTTTGGTTAAAAATTTAACTATTTCCTTGAAAATTTAATTTATTTGCTTAAACACTTATTTCTCTAATTAAAATGAAACTATTCAATTTTTTGTGGAAATTTTGTCTTTTTGGTAGCAGTATAACATTTTTGATTTAAAATTTATGTATTTTGTTAAAAATACATCTGTTTGATTGAAAATTTAACTATTTCGTTGAGAATTTAATTTATTTGATGAAAAACTTTCTTCTTTTATTAAAATTAAACTATTCTATTTCTTATTGAAAATTTGTCTTTTTATGGTAGCAATATAACCTTTTTGATATAATCTTTTTGGTTGAAACATCATTTCTTTGATCCAAAATTAGTTTTTTTATTGAAAATAATTTCTTTTCATCTAAAAATTTAGCTATTCAATTTATCGTCAAAACTTTGTTTTATTGACATTTAATCTTTTTGGTTGAGAATTTAACTATTTCGTTGAAAATTTATTTTATTTGGTTGAAAACTTATTTTATTTGGTTGAAAAATTATTTCTCTAACTGAAAATTGAACAATTCTTTTTTTTTGTTAAACGCTGGTCTTTTTTAGCTGAAAATTAATTTATTTTGTTCAAATTTTTTTTTTATACCAATATAAGCTTTTTGATTCAAAATTCATGCATCAGTTTAAATTATTCCATGAATTTCAAGAAATATTTCTTATCAGCGTGAAACTTTTCAAAATGCTTAAGAAGCTTCAAAATTTTTATTTCCAAATATTCAAAAATTTACATTTCTTCAACTTTAAGAATTTTTAAATAATTTTAAATTAATTTGAACTCTTTTTAAAACTTCTAAACGTCTCTTAAACCCTAAAGGTTTACATGGCTTCCATTTCTTACAATACTTCTATCTACATATTTTATAAATCTTATCCTTACTATTTACAGTTATTTATACCTATTTACATAAAATCTTATATTTAGAACCTTATTTCTATATCGAAAGTGATATTGCGAGAGAGAGAGAGAGAGAGAGAGAGAGAGAGAGAGAGAGAGAGAGAGCGATAACGCAAACGCATCTTAATCTACTTCTGCTATTACATATCCATTACTTAGAAATCTTTACGCTTCTAGTTTAAGCGACTTCCGTTTCCTTTTTCTTTCACTTCTCCTGTACCTCCATTTTGCCACTTTTTTGCATGATCCATTCTCTCAATCTTTCTCATTCGCTCTCCTAGCCTCCTCTAACTCCTTCATCCACTCTTCCCCCAAACCCTGTAATCAAGCCCGTCATCCCTTCTTCATCCTCTGTCATCAAGACTATATCTTCTGCGTATGCCAGTGTATATATTTTTTCACTCCCTATCTTAACTCCTCCCCACCCTTTTCTCTTAATTTCTTCTTCCAAGTCTGATATTAATATATTAAATAAAAGTGGCTTCAGGATACTTCAAAATAATTCAAATAACTTAAAATAATTCAAATAATGTAGAGGAATTCAAGGTGAATGCAAAAGATTTCAAGCAAACACGAAATAATTAAAAATAATTCAAAATAGTTTAATTGATCCAAATCCATGAGACTTGAAAAAAAAATCTGAAAATCCAAAAGAATTCAAGGTGAATTCAAGGGAATTCAAAAGACTTCCAAAAAGTCCACAATATGCAAAATAATAAAAAAGAATCTAGAATTTAAAAGAATTAAAATAATTTAAAAAATTCAAAGAATTCAAAAGAATGCAATTTATATTCAAGGGAATTCAGAAGATTTCAAAATACTTCAGGATACTTCAAAATAATTCAAATAACTTAAAATAATTCAAATAATGTAGAGGAATTCAAGGTGAATGCAAAGGAATTCAAGCGAATACAAAATAATTCAAAAGAATTCAAGGTGAATTCAAAATAATTTAATTGATCCAAATCCTAGAGATTTCAAAAAAATTCAAGGAGAATTCAAGGGAATTCAAAAGGCTTCCAAAAAATCCAGAAATGCAAAATGATAAAAAAGAATCTAGAATATAAAAGACCTTAAATAATTCAAAAAATTCAAAGAATTCAAAAGAATGCAATTTATATGGGAATTCAGAAGATTTCAAAATACTTTAGGATACTTTTAAAAAAATTCAAATAACTCATAAGAATTCAAATAATGTTAAGGAATTCAAGGTGAATGCGAGAGAATTCAAGTGAATAGAAAATAATTTTAAAAAAATTCAAAATGATTTAAGTGATCCAAATCCAAGAGACTTAAAAAAACTCAGAAAATTCAAAAGAATTCAAGGTGAATTCAAGGGAATTCATTGTATTGCTTAGAATTAACTGAATTTTGAAGAATTTACGCAAATTAAAAAAAAAATCCGAAAATTCTGCAGAATTCAAAAGAATTTATAGGAACTCAGGGTAAATTCGAAATGAAATCTCGTGAAATTCTATTAAATCTGCCAATACTTTTTGAATTCCTTGACATTCATTCAAAAACCTAGAGAGCTTTTAAAATCCTTCAAAAACAGAGAAATTTTTGGAAATTTCATAAAATCGCTTGTAATCTTTTAAAATATCATGAAATAATGAATTATTTTTAAAAATGTCATATTTATTCAAAATTTTAGTTGCAAATTACTTTTTAATATATTCAAAAATCCTAAAATAGTTAAAATCCTCTGAAACCAATTAAATATTCCTTATACTCTCTTGAAAAACTCTCCTGTGTTTTCAAAATCTTTGAAATTTTTTGAAATCTATTGAAACATTTCAAAGCTTTCGAAAATGCCTTGGAATCTTCTAAAATACTCAAAAATATTTCAAATTCTCTGAAATAATTTTTTTTCAAACTCTACCTAAACAGGTTATTAGTTTGAACATTAGGGTGGGTCGAAAAAAAATACTTTTGAAATTCGAAATCGCTACAACGCGGAAAAGTAGCATATTGGGGTTATAAAAAAGTATAGTTAATTTGGAATCGGTCGACATGCATCTTAGTTACCCGCGCTCGAAAAAACGGTTTTAAAAATTCCTTCTTCGCAAAGTTTTAAAATTTTACTGAGTTTCATTTTTTTTTACATACCTGGAGGTAAAAAAAGTCTTCTCCATATTTTTTCGGATTTTAATCTATCATTTTCTAATATATAATTCCTATTTAACTGACCATTGTTTTCGGAAAAATTTTTTAACACGTTTGCAAATAGAAGGAGAATTATTTGAGATACATGAAAACTTTTTAGTGACAAAAATGCATTAGAGAAAAAATCCCCAAGACTCAGGAATCGAAATTAGCAATACAGCGAATTTTCAAAACTTGGATTTTGGTATTTTATGAACTTATATTTATACCTTGTAGTTGAAACATTTTTCTGAGTATTTTCGGGGTTTCTAACGATAGAAATACACTAAAAACAAATCTACAAGACCCAGGAATCAAAATTGGCAATACAGCAAATTTTTAAATTTTGGATTTTTCTATTTTATGAATTTATCTTTATAACTTGTAGTTTAAACATTCTTCTGAGCATGTGTGAATTTATTAAACATAGGAATACACCAGAAAAAAATCGATAAGATCCAGGAATCGAAATTGGAATGACAGCTAGAAAAAAATCGAGGTGACCCAAAAACGAAAATGGGAAACAGAAAATTTCGAAAATGATGAAGCGGCGTTTCCTTTACTTAAATTTCGTTTCTAGTATATTTCTACGTTTAAAACCCCCACAAATGTTCAGAAAATTTTTCAAACTACAAGTTATAAAGAGAAGTTCATAAAATACCAAAATAAACATTTAAAAAATTCGCTATATTGCCAGTTTTGATTTCTGGGTCTTGGAAATTTTGTGTCTAATGAATTTTTCTCACTAAAAAGTTTTCATGTACCTCAAACAATTCTTCTCCTATTTGTAAACGTGCTAAAAAAATTTCCGAAAACAATGGTAAATTAAATAGGAATCATCTCTCAGAAAATGATAGATTAAAATCCGAAAAAAATCGAGAAGACTGTTTTGACCTCCAGGTATGTAAAAAAAATGGAAAGCCAATAAAATTTGAAAACTCTGCGAACAAGGAATTTTTTAAATCTTTTTTTTCGAGCGCGGGTAACCAAGCTGCATGTGGATCGATTCCAAATTAATTATACTTTTTTAGGAACGCAATACGCTACTTTTCCGGGTCGAACCAATTCGAATTCCAAAAGTATTTATTTTTTACTGACCCTATTGAGCATAAAGAAGAACCTCTTTTATATTTCTCATCCTTGATAAAGACAAAAAGCGGTGTCGAAACATCGGCTGTCTTGTACAGACACTTTTATTAAATTTCGACTAATAAAAGTGAAAATTTAAAAATGAACAGATGACCGAATTAATATTCATTTTCTCTATTTTAAGAAATTATCTAGGGGAAAGTGGGGTATCGTGTCAATGCGGGGCACGGTGACTCTTGCAAATAATGCTCGTGTTTTTTGATTTTCATATAAGTTTTTTTCACATAAAATAGCTTTCTTATGTACAGAAGAAAGTTATTTTACGTAAAAAACTAATATGAAAATGAAGAAACATGAGCTTTAGTTACCAGAGTCACCGTGCCCCGCAGTGACACCATACCCCACTTGTCCCTACATGAAAAATATTATGTAAAAAGCAAAAGAACATTACCTTTGAATTGAAATGCTGAATGTTTTTGATCAACACTGCTGACATGGAATGTTTTTTTCTGACTTGAAGGTTTCGCCGATTCAGGAGAACGTAATCGTCGGAAATAGACCCTGGTGGGAGCGTTATCAGCCGATTTCATACGGCTGGTCAACAAGGTCCGGTGACGAAAATGCATTTAAAGATATGCTTCGCAGATGTAACAAAGCTGGTGTGCGAATTTTCGTTGACGCAATTTTAAATCACATGAGCGCAGATCAACCTACTGATCTTGGAACCGGAGGTTCAAGGGCTGACACCAAGGGTCTTCAGTTTCCAGCTGTACCTTATGGCCCTGGAAATTTCCATCCTAAATGTACGGTTAATAATTATGCGGATGCTAATAATGTTAGAAATTGTGAGCTTGTAGGTTTGCATGATCTTGATCAGTCACAGGAATATGTTAGAAACAAGATGGCAGATTTCATGAATGCTGCAATTGATGCTGGTGTTGGCGGATTCCGGTTAGTATGGTTTTCTACATTATTTATTCAAATAAGTATACAAATTTGTAGTTTTCTATCAACAAAAATTGGTGAAACGAAATTCTTGAAAATCTCGTACGAAGTAGGTCAGCTAGCAGGATGTCTGCACGCCGAGGACCAAGCAATAATAACAGATAATACCAATTACAGGGAACGAAACTGAATTTTTTTACAATTTGGACAACAATTATTTTTCGGGACGACTGAAAAATCACGGAAAATAAAATTTCCAGTACTAAAATTCTCGGATTGGAAAATTCCCGAACAGTTTATCATATTACCGAAATGGAAAATTCCCGAATAATAAGATTCCCGACATGAATTTGCCGAATTTTAAAATATCCGATCTAACAAATTTCCGAATTTAAACAATTAATTTTTTTAAATAAATATTATTTATTCATTAAAAATACAATAATCAAATATTTCTATTAAAAATTTTTTTAATGTTTAAAGTTTCTAAAATTATTGTTTCAATATATTTGAAAAGAAATTTGGGACAACTGAAAAATCCCAGATAGTAAAATTTTTGTCTCGGTCGAATTCCCGAATTGGAAAATTCCCGAATAATAAAACTTCGGAATAATAAACTTGCCGAACAATGAAATTACCAAATTCAAAAATTTTTCTATAACAAAATATTTCTAATGTTTAAAGTTTCTAAAATTAGTGTTTAAATTTAAAATAAAAATATGTAAAAAAATACAGAAATGAAAATTTCCCGACCGTTTATAATATTAGCGAATTTTATAATTCCCGAATTATAAAATATCCGAAGAAAAAAATTCCCGAATTTGAAAAATTGATGTTCTTGAATAAATATTAGTTTCTTAGTAAAAATACAATAATCAAATGTTTTCATGAAAAATAATTTAAATGTTTAAAGTTTCTAAACTTATTGTTTGAATTTAAAATAACGATATTTGAAAAAAAAATTGGGACGACTGAAAAATCCCGGAAAATAAAATTCCCGACACTGTCTAATTCGCGAATTTGCAAATTTTCGAAAAATAATAAAATTTACGAATAATGAAACTTCCGACTAATAAAGTTCCCAAATAATGAAATTCCTAAGTAATAAAATACCCGAATAAATTAAGGTATTAGCGAAATGGAAAATTCCCGAATAACAAAATTCCCGAAAGTTTATGATATAACCGAATTTAAAAACTCCCGAATTATAAAATATCTGAACTAAAAAATTCCCGCATTTGAACAATTTTTTTTAATATACATTATTTCTTTATTAAAAATACAATATTCAAATATTTATAGAAAAAAATATATTTTTAATGCTTGAAGTTTCTAAAATTATTGTTTGAATATAAAACAAATTTTTTTTAAATTTGGAACAACTTAAAAATCCCAGAAAATAAAATTTCCGACTCTGTCTAATTCCCGAATAATAAAAGTGCCGAATAATAAAATTCCCGAATAATGAAATTCCAGAATTGGAAAATTCCCGAATTATAAAATTCTACCATGGGAAAATTTCCTTATAATAAAATTTCCGGAATTGGAAAATAATCGAATAATAAAATTCCCGAATTTAAACTATTACAACTTTTTCTATCGATTTTTTTTTTTTTTAACTAGAAGATATCATTTTTTGCTCTCCAATATTTTTATTTATTTCTTTTAATTTTATTTTATTTAATTTTATTTTTGTTGTACTTTGCATGAAAACTAGTTTTTTCTTAAATGAGAAAAGGGCATTTTTTCAATGAGTTGGAAGTGAGAAAATTTTGGTTTAAATTTTTTTAAACGTCAAAGGGATCGTTTTTTTCTTATTTTGAAAATTTTAATGAGTTGGAAACGAGGAAATTTTTGTTATAAATTTTTTCTGAATTGAAATAAGTGGAAAATTATTTTTTTTTTAAAAAGAATTTTAACGAATTGGAATGGAGGAAATTTATATATACATAACTTGCTCCTAAATAAAAACTTATTATGCCACTGTGAACCGGAAGTTCCTCATTTTGTAATAACAAAATTTGTAAACGGAGCCAAAAAACTAAAAATAAAAAGTATACACAAATTTCGGAATCTATATACGTGTCTATTTTCAAAAATACTCTCAAATTTCATCAATAAAATTTTCCATTCACAAACAATAATTAAATTCAACTAAATTAAAATTTTCTAATCATTTTAAAATACCAAAACAATGATAAAATCATTTTAAAAACTTTTGAAGCAGCGAAATATTTATATTATTACCTTTCGTGACAATAAAAAAAAACCTAAAATTAAATATATTTTTTTAAATCTAAATTGTCTAAATTGATGCGAATTTAATTAAAAACTAATTCCCAGAAACCGTAATAATGAATCATCGAAAAAGTGAGTAAGAACTGTCAGCTCAGTGCTCCCAATTCAACTCCCCAACTACACTGCGCATGCGCTGCACCGGCAGTCTCATTGGCTCTAAATGGCGCGCTTTTTTGAACCTATTACATGTGTAAATCAATTTTTCATAATATATCATCAGTATGGAAATGATAAAAATTAATTTTCAGATCACCAATGTAAATTTCAAATCATTCGGAATATTTTTTTGTACTTCATGATTATTATATATTGTGAAAAATTGATTTGCGTACTCAATCATTTCAAATAAGCGCGCGTTCAACATCTAATGAGGCTGCTAATGCCACGCATGCGCAGTGCGCATAGGCAGTCAAATTGGGAGCACTGTGTCAGCTGAGAAGAAAAACAAAGATGGAAGGTCGCAGCTGATTCATAAAAATAAAGTGCAAAATGGAGCAATTTTCTGCATTTCTAAATCACGATTACTCGCCCCAGTGATTCTGAAAATTCGAAAAAGCCAAAAAATCTTTTTACACTGATGACAAATGTCCCTTAGAATTAATAATTGGTCCGAAAATAAATTCGAGTCGCTCGATAAACTGGGTGAGAGTGAAAAGTGAGGTTAGGTTTTGCTGTCAAAGAATTGTACTCCTGAAATCACTATTTTTGAAAATAATTCGCAGTTTTCGAGGTGAGGAGTGTTTTTTGGAAGTGAAGAAGAAACTTTTTGAGGATGGCACGAGCCTCGAATTCAACCCAGTGTGAATCTGTGGCGACTTATATGGACGGTGTTCACGTAAAAATTGCCGAGGCGTACAAACCGCCGAGAAAAATCACTTTGCCTGCAGCTTATAACAATAGATTGCCGGATGTGTCGAGATATTGTTATGATTTCAGTCTGGAGAGATCTGTTCTTCAAAAGGTATTTTTTTTTTTTTTTTTTTTGGGGGGGGATCCTAACCTTAGAAAAATATTTTTCAGGGATCACAATAAATCCCCTTTTTCAAAGGATTTTTATCCAATTTACCCCCTTTTCCCCATTTCAACCCCTTTTTTACAAGGTTTCAATTTAAATAAAAATGGAATATTTACATTCACTGTTTAAAAAATTCATTTTCAAAAAAAAAAAAAATGAATTTTCAACAAAATAGTTCACTTTTCAACCAAAGAGATCAATTTTCAAGTAAAAAATAATCATTTTCAACTAGAAATGGAACAATTCAATTTTTAGCTCAACAAAATTAATTGAAAAGACAAAATAAAATTATTTTTCAAGAAAATAGTTATATTTTCAATTAAAGAAATGATATTTCAAAGAAATAGTTGAATTTTCTATTCAAATAGTAAGATTTTTAAATCAAAAAGACCAATTTTTAATTTTAAAAATATGAATTTTTAATAAAATAATTAAATTTTTAACAAAAAAATTGAAGTTTCAACAAAATCATCAAAGTTTTAACCAAAAAAGACGAATTTCAACCGAAAAGGATGACTTTTTATCAAAATCGTTGAATTTTCCATAGAACATTTGAATTTTCAAAAAATTAATCAGATTTTTTACCAAAAAAAAAAAGTATTGTAACCAAATACTTGAATTTTCAACAAAATAATCAAATTTTCAACCAAAAAAACATGAATTTTCAACAAAATTATCAAATTTGTAACGAAAAAAGAGTAACTCTCAATATAATAATTAAATTTTTAACAAAATAGTTGCATTCAAAACAAAATTATCAAATTTTTAACCAAAAAAAAAGAGAATTTTCAACCAAAAAGGATGTCTTTTTAACCAAATCTTTGAAGTTTTAATAGTACATTTGAATTTTCAACATAGTAATTCAATTTTCAACAAATTAATCATATTTTCAATACTTATAGAAATATGATATACAATAATGTAGGACTCGAAATGAAAAAAATGGATCAATTCTACATCTTATTAACTTAAAAAAATTATTGACTGTTAACTGGTCGGCGCTGCCCCTCCTTACCCTAGTAAAAAAAATCAAGAGACAAAAGTTTACGATAAGTAAGCGAAAACATGGGAGCTTTAGTGTAGGCAAAATTAATAAATCAGTTTGAAGATGATTATAATTAATAACAATAAAGT
Organism: Andricus grossulariae; assembly: GCA_011634705.1. Lineage (NCBI taxonomy): Eukaryota > Metazoa > Arthropoda > Insecta > Hymenoptera > Cynipidae > Andricus > Andricus grossulariae. The sequence continues at coordinate 2,893,461 of JAABKJ010026545.1, read as the reverse complement.
GTTTTTGAATGGAAAAAAATATAATCAAAAATAATAGTAGAGATGTTATCTAATTCAAAAGGCTGCTTCAGTTACCAGTGATTGGAGAATTTGGAATGCACTAAAGGGAATTGCACTTCTCAATGGAGGTAGTCTGAGATAATTGATTTGGGATTAACTCAAACTTCCGTAGACACATTTAAGTGCATCCAGCGGACAATTAGAATCAAGCATTCACGGAGATGTCGATATGAATCCATACTTTGTTAATTAATTCCTGCTTAGTACTAGACTCTAATTAGCTGAGTTAGTGAAACTTTGGGTAACGACATCAAATTAATCCTATATTTATGGATGATGAGATTAAAATATTTTCACTAAGCTTATCACTTAGTTTCTCAGTAATATATATTATGTAGTACCGAGGAGTTAATTACTCCTGCCATATGGTGTACAGTAGGGTGGCCCTTATTTTTCATTTTTTGTAATTCTTTGGGTCAATATTTAGGGGTCGCGCAAAGACCACGAAGTTTACCATTGATTTAACATGGGAAAATCTCGCCTTTTTGTAAATCTGACATTTAAAGGTGATGAGATGTTACAAATAATGCCGTATTTTAGTATGTTGTTCAGAATTCATCACAAAATAAGAATTAATCATTAATGTTGATGTTCATTGACTTTAAACCACTCTTATGGGTTTTCAAAATAAAACCGCATTAGTGCCAAATTTGAATTTCATGTAATATTGCGGTTTATTGACACTTTCTGACTTTTTTTTCCACAAATAATCAATTATCGGGAATTTAATAATACTGAGTCATATGTTAACTAATGCGGTATGAGTTCTTTAATCAATGATAACAATAAAATGATTTGTTCAAATAATTTCACAATTATTCAAATAATGCGTGTTTGTTTAAGTATGAAGTTTACCTAAAAAAAGCAGCAGACAAATTTTATCTCACCAAATATTCAACAGATAAAAAAATGAAAAAAAAACGCATTTTCTCCTCTATATAGATAAAAAACCAATAAAATCAGTACAATAAAATAATTCATCTAAACAATTTCAATTAGTTTAAACATTTGAGGGTATTGTTAGAAAATAAAGTTGTACCTCAAAATATTTAGATTTTTCGAAAAATCGCAAAAATAAAATATTTTGACTAAATTTAATTGTTTAAACAATCTAAATTTGTTTAAACATTCACGAGTATTATTATAAAACAAATGAGTACTTTATAATATTGAAATCCGTCGTAAATTTGGTGAGATTTAAACAAATTATTTTATTGTTAACATTGATCGAAGAACTCATATTGTCTAGAAAATACGTTTATTTCGCGACTTACCCGAAAACAAACAAATTTTTCAAATAAATTAAAATTGTTTGAACAATTGAATATCAAATAAAATATAATTTAGTATTCTTCAATGACCGATTAATAACTATTTATAGAAAAAAAAGTCAAAAAGTGTTAATAAATCGCAATATCACATAAAATTCAACTTTGGTACTCATGGGGTTTTCTTTTGAGAACCCATAAGAGGGACTTAAAGTCATTCAACATCAAAATTCATAATTGATTCTTAATTTGTGACGAATTCTGAACAACATACTGAAATACGGAATCATTTGTAACATTTCATCATCTTTAAATATTAGATTCACAAAAAGCTGAGTTTTCCCCATGTTAAATCAATGGGAAACTTCATGGTTCAACAAGTATAAATAAGAACCACCTTAAGTGTACAGTCTGGGGTAGTCCAACATTTTTTTTTTTTTAATTTACATGCACGTCGCCCCCCAAAATTGTTTGAATAGACAAAAAAGTAAATCCATTTTTTGTTTGATGTTTAGCAAGCCCCATGAAGTTTAACACGAATTTCCCATAAGAAAAAAAGACGTTTTGGTAAATTTTATGTAGAATCGTCAATAGTTAGGGAATCAAGTCAAAACTCAACATTTCTGTTCATAATTAGCCATAGAGTATGAACGAAATATTAATTTTCAAATATCACTCCCATAAGTCTGTTTTATAGGGTCCCAAAAAACCGCATAAGTGAAAAAATGGATTTTTTTAGTTTTTGGCGCTAATTATGATTTCCTTACGGTTTTTGAATAAAAATTGTTTCCAATACATGAAATATTACTTTTTACTTCTAATTAGATATTTACATAAATTGTTCAAACAATTTATTATTTTTGTCAGCAGTTTTCTCTTAGAATACATAGTTCGAGAGTCACAATTTTTTCCAAATTTTTCAACTTATTTTCAATATATATCCGAAATTTTCAACTTTTTTTCGAATTTTTACTCAGAGTGAGATAATAGTTCATGCAATTTAGTCAAAATAATGGTTTAAACAAATTATTACTGTTTATAACTATCTTTTCCTATATTAATGGTAGATAGTTGCGATTTTTTCTTAAATTTGTAACTTTTTGCCAACTTTTCACTAAGAGCTTGGTATTAATGAATTCAATTTTACAAACACGATTGTTCAAAGCATTTATTATTATTTCTAATAATATTATTTTCGAATAATGCTAGAAAGTTGCTGTTTTTTCTGAAATATTCAATTTTTTAGCCACCTTTTACTTAAATCGAAGTAATAATTTATGCAGTTTTACAAAAAATGTATTATTATACATATTATTATACAATGTATTATTGTTTAAAACTATCTTTTCTTAGATAATTGCTAAAAAGTTTAATCATCTCTGAAATTGTTAATTTTGCTTTGGTTTTTTAGTTATGAAGAAATAAGAAGAAAACATTAGAGAGAATAATTTTTGAAACTATCTCTTCCTTTTTTTAAATATATTTTCCCAAAATAAAACAGATATTAGAAATATTCTTTAAGTTTTCTATATGAATGATATTAAATGTAATTTTTTTTGTGGTAGTTACTGAAAGCCTTTTTGTTTATATTGATATCAATATTAATATTCAATATTTTGTTTTTAACTAAAAAATGAAAGAAAAGCTTAATATTTCAGAAAAACCTGCAACTTTCTAGAATTTCTATTACCACTCTACGTAAAAAGTGGACAAAAAGTTAAAAATTTCAGCAAAAGCCGCAACTATCTATCATTATTGTCATAGATGATGATTACAAACAATAATAATTTGTTCAAACAATTATGTATGGTTAATTTCATCAATTGTTACCTCGCTATAAGTAAAAGTTCACAAAAAGTGGAAAATTTCAGAAAAAACCGCTACTATCTAGCATTACTATAGGAGAAGATAGTTATAAACAATAATAATTTGTTTTAATAAATATATTTGTTAAATTGCATCAATTATTATTTCGTTCTAATACAAAAGTTGAAAAAAGTGGAAAATTTCAGGAAAAAACAGCTAGCATTACTACAAGAGAAGATAGTTGTAAACAATAATAATTTGTTTAAATAATCATGTTTGTAAAATTTCATTAATTATTATCTTGTTCTAAGTGAAAAATGAACAGAAAGTTGCATATTTCAGAAGAAACCGCAACTTTCTAGCATTATTCAAAGAGAATATTATTAAAAATAATAATAAATTGCTTAAAAAATTATGTGTGTCAACTTGAATTAATTATAACCTTACTTGACCTTCATTTCCATGACTTTCTTCGCTACTTATTAACCTCACTTTAATTGAAAAAAAGATAAAAGGTGAAAAATTTTAGAAAAAACTGCAACTTTCTAGCATTATTCTAAGAGAATATTGTTATAAATAATAATGAATGACCTAATAATTATTTCTGATAAATTCAATTCATCATTGCCTCACTCTAACTGAAAACTTGAAAACAAGCTGAAAAATCTGGAAAAACCCGTGTCTTTCTAACTCTACTCAAAGAGAAAAATGTTATAAACAATAATAAATTGTTTAAAAAATGTATTTAAACATATAATCGTTAATATTAATTAATATTATATGTATTGGAAACAATCTCGTTGAAAAAAGAAACCAAAAAAGAATCATAATTAGCGCCAAAACTGTCAAAACTCAATTTTTTACTAATGGGGTTTTTTGAGTTCATATAAAACATACTAATGGGGATGACATTTGAAAAGTCATTTTTGATTCGTATTCTATAGCTAATAGTGAAGAGAGATGTTGAGCTTCAATTTGATTCACCTAATACTGACATTTCTGAATAAAACATACAAAAACGTCTTTTTTTCTTATGGGAAATACGTGTAAAACTTCATGGAACTTGCGGAACCTCTAAATATCATTTTTTTCAAACTGCTTTGTTGAAATGTCTTTTTTTGCTCAAAAATTAATGTTCTAACTAAAACTTCAACTATTTGTTGAACATTAACTTTTTTGTTTAAAATTCATATTTGAGGGGGGGGGGGGTTCAAGTGTTTTGTATAAAATTTTTCCTTTTGGCTTAAAAATTTAACAATTTGGTAGAAAAATCAACTTTTTTATAGAAAATCTTTTTTTTTTCATTCAAAATTAACTTTTTAAACTGAAAATTTAGCCATTCCATTTTTGGAAAAATTTATATTTTTTAGTTTGAAAAATCAGCTATTTGGCTGAAAATGTATGTAATTTATTAAAAATTCGTCTTTTTAATAAAAAATTAATCTTTTCTTCAGAAAATTCTATTTGAATAAAAATGTATGTATTTCGTCGAGGATTCGTCTTTTTGGTAGAAAATTAATCTTCTTGCTTGAAAATTCTTTTTTCTTTTAACTCAACCAATTGGTCGAAAAATCACCTTTTTTGTGGGAAGCTCGTCTTTTTGGCTTGCAATTTCGTCATTTTGGAATAATTTTTTTTTTCTTTATTGACCGAAAAATCTTCCTTTGGTTGAACATTCCCCCCTTGAGAAAATGTTGGAGAATTCAACTATTTTGCTGAAAATTCGTTGTTTTTTTTGGTTCAATTCAACTGTTTTTGATTTGAAATTAAAATTTTTTCATGATTAAATTATCAAATAGTACAGCTTTTCTTGAGAACTAATCTTTTTTAGTTGGCAATTCAACTGCTTGGTTGAAGGTTGAACTACTTTTTTAATTGATAAGAGACAGTATGAATACATTTCCTAATTTGCTTAGAATTATAAAATTTGAGAAATTTTAAGATAGTATTCAAAGAGGAAAAATGAAAACTTGGTGACATTATTATTATTTAAAAAAGAGAGAAAATCTCGCCAAGTTTTCATGTTTTCTCCTATTAATACATTCTCAAAAATTCTGCAATTGTATCAATTGAACCAAATTTTAAAATTTAGATACCTATTAAAATGACTTCCCAGACGAAAAAATTATATAAAGTTTACTCATACATAATAATTTTTCTACCTGGGTTGGCAAACTTTGATTTCACAAACTATGTTGTCTGTCCTGATAAATTTTACTCGGCGGAATTTTTTACTTCGCAGATGTTTTGGGTGAGATTAAATATAGCTTTAAATTCTGTAGGACTATAAAAATAAAAATAAAAAGGAATTGCATTTCACCACTCGAAGGAAGCTCCTGGATATCACGAGAGCAATTTTCCAATGAAGTTTCTGGCTCGATGGTTCAGAGGTAAATGTAATAAAATATGAAATACTATGAGATAGAGGAAAGGCGTCGAAATATAAGAACCCTTGACCTATTTAGTATTTCAGGTTACTTTAGGCCATTGACAATAACTTCTTGGAAGTTAAACATTTCTTTTAATAGCAAAAAACGTCACGTACTTATATAAAATTTAGTACGTTTCCTGATGATAAAGAACAAAGTTTATGAATTTTGCGAAAGATCAAGAAGTGGGGCAAAAGGCTGAAAAAATATTCAAAAAACAAATGCGGCTACAATTGTCAATCGATTTCGAATTATTTTTTAAATTAAAGCTAACTAAATTGTCGAGAGGTCCCTCGAGACAAGTTTGGAAAAAATTTATTCTATTTAAATTATTTAAACATAAGATTGATAAAAATAGTAAAGTTTGAGATATTGTTGCCCATTCAAAAACAGCACGTTTAAAAAAAAAGTACCCCAAACTCTCAAAAATTGCTCAAACTATGCATTTGTTTCTAAAATTTATTTGAGACAATAAGAAATACATTTTTTGTTAGTGTTTTTGTATTACTTTAAATTGGATTGAAAATTACTTCATAAATATCGAAAACCATTCAAAAATTACCTATTATTTTTTACAACAATATAATTGTTGAAAACAAATTATTCGTTAGTAATAAACTATCGAGTCATTCTTCGCGAATGTTTATTTATCAATTACACACTGATGTAAATCATTTTGAATTAATTACGTATTAATAAAGCAACCATATCTTAAATTTTCAATTTTCTTTCAAATTTATGTTTAAATAAAATAAATAAAAGAACATATTTTTTTAATCCACCTCAAAATATCTCTTGATGATAAGGTTAGCTTAAATTTTTTTTAATCTTTGAAATTAATACAAAATTTTAGCCGGAATCGTATTTCGAACATTTTTTTTGTAATTTTGCTCCACTGTGCAACAGTATTGTTCAAAAATAACTTAATCAGTTTGAAAATCAGTTTCATGTTTCAGACTTCACACTCTTTTCCTATTTACATATGTCCCCATTTTCCTCTTTAAAAAATCTTATTTCCTGTTTTCAAGACACTTCCGTTTTTTCTCGTTTTTTCGCTTGGATGCGAACTGAAATAATAGAACCCAATTACAAAAACTAACTAGTTCTGGTTGAAAAGTCTACTATTATACTTTTGGTTTGAAATTTATCTTGTTTTTTAAGAATTCTACTATTTGATTGAAAATTTAATTATATTGTTTTTTGGTCGAAAATTCAACTGCTTGGTTGAAAGCTGAACTAATTTGTTAACAATTCATTTTGTTGATTGAAGATTAATCACTTTTGTTAAAAATTTAAGTATTCTAAAAGTGTCATCTTTTTGGTTAAACATCATTTTATATATTAAATGTTAAACTCTTTTGTTGGAAATTAATTTTTCTTAAGATACATAATTTTAGTTGAAAATTCATCTCCTTGGTAGAAATTTTTGCAATTTTGTTTGAAATTCGTCTTTTTTTTTCTGAGAATTAGTTTTGTAACTAAAAATGTAACTATTTTATTTTTGTTTGGAAATTAATATTTTTTAGTTGGAAATTCAACTATTTGTTCGAAAATTCATGTATTTAATTTAAAATTCACATTTGTTGGTAGGAAATATATCTTTCTAGTTCAAAATTAATCCTTTTTGGTTAAAATGCAAACCTGTGCTTCAAAATTAATCTGTTCTGGTTGAAGATTCAACTATTTTGTTAAAAATTCGTCTTTTTGGCTTCAAACATCAACCATTTTTTTTAAATTGATGTTTTTTGATGAAAATTCCTGCTTCTGCTTCCTCATAAAGGCACCTTTGTAATGAGATATGCGTGCGTGTGTGTGCGTGTGGGGATTTGGATGAGCGTGTATGTGTGGATGCGGATGTAGATGCCACACTTTCTTGTGACCACGATAATCTGAAAAGGGTTACAGATAAATTGATGAAATTTGAAGGGCTTATTTCCACCACTAATATCTTGAAACTGATAGAAGGCTTTCTAAAAATATTTATTGCTTTTTTTTAGCACTTTATAATATTTTAAAAATCGTTTTTTTATAGTAAAACTTTTTTCATTAACATAATTCAAAGTTGATGCAAGAATATAAAAGATTCCTTGGTTCGAGACGACATGGTGAACACCAAAAAAACATTTCATAACCGAGGACTGGTTTGGTCACGTGGTCACCGTAGAGCATGCCCTTAACAGGTAATTTTTCATTAATTATCATATTCTTCTTTCCTCCTCTTCATTTCATATAGAATTTTACGTAGGGATTTCACACTTCAAGGTTTTAAATTGTATTTTTTTAAATTCCATTATAATATTTGGTGAAGAAACATTTTTTCAGAATTATTGTGGGTAGTTTAAAACTTTTTTCGTTCAAATCTGAAAAGATGTACTGTGGACGTCCCGGCACGTCCTCAGAACGTTCGAAAATCTGTTCATTTAATTTAATTATCTTAGACTTATGCATAAAGAGTACAATCGATATCAAAATTGTGCACATAATAAATAGTGCACACGTAAGGAGAGAATTTATTTGTTGAACATTTTTTTATCAATACTTTATTCTATAATTTAGAATACTGACAACTTTAATTTTGGCAGAAAATTTGGACGACGGATCCGGATCTATGTTTGGAGGCAAAAGGAGTAATATGGATCACAGCTATTATGAAGGAATAACCTTGATTGACAAGAACCATCGCAGCAAGACTATCCTTTATAAAAACAACGAATTCAAACTCCCAACGGATAGTAATTATTATAGAGGTGATATAAATGATTTAAATTCAGTATGCAGTCAGCATTTTTTTAAATAACACTTTCTGTTTTTAAGTAATAGTCTCCTTCTCATTGGTATTTTCTCAAAACAATCAGCCTTTTCAGAAATATTTTTAAGTGTTCTGAAGTTTTCTCTTTCAATTATTATCGTTGAAAAAAAGCTGTATGCAATTTTGAACTTCCCTTTTAAATTACTAGAAATGATAGATTATGAAAAAATATTTTTGACCTTATTAATTTGAAGAAGATTTTTGAACTTTGTTATATTTCAGAAAGGAAGTGTAGGTGAATCAAATCGAATTCCACACTTCAAGCTTTTTATAAGTATCGTTGAAAATTCGAATATAATGTTTTGTAAAGAAACTTTCTTTTCAGAATTATTTTGTGTACTTTGAAACTTCTTTTGATCAAATCTGAAAGGATGTCCTGTGGACGTTCCGGAACGTCCTTGGAGCGTTCTAAAATCTGTTTATTCCAATCATCGATTTTAGGCATTGCCATTAAAAGGGTTTCTGCATATTGCAGCGAAATAATAATTTAGGAATGGCAAGTGATCCAAATAAATTAGGCAAGCCTCACTTTGGCCTTTGAATATCAAATTGAAAGTAACAATCACACAAATTGTAACGTGGTAAAGCTGTGAAGTCGTTTGTTCGCATTTTCAATATAAATTTATACATGATTGGCACATTGGATTTTTCAAAATAGAAAACAGTTTAACCGTGCATAAAACCGACTTGATTTTCCTGAATTATTACAATTTTCAAAATTAAAAATAACTGTTTTTGTTGTTGAAAGATTGATCGAAAAGTAACGTCGAGTTTTCGAAATTCGACTTGTTCGAATATTCGAATAAATCAAATTTCAAAGATTCGAGATGATTTTAAAAATGGCAGAGTTCAAGGAAATCAAACCGGTTTGATGCACATTTAAATTTTCTTTTATTTCGAAAAATCGAATTTTCCGAGCGTGTCTAAATTTGTATTAAAAATTCGAATAAACGATTGCGCACCTCTAAAACGTGGGTTAGAACTATAGTTATTATAAATTATTACAAATTAGTACAATTTTCAGTTATTACTGTTCTCAAGCAAATGCTGGGAACTCAATTGTAAGCAATTGTTAACACTCCGTTTGAATTACTAGAAATTGTGATTGAAAACAATTCTTGCCATTCTTAATCCAAAGGTCTTTTCCCTTCGAGAATTTTCTTCTAAAATCATTTTATTGGGTTAGAAAAATTATGTAAATTTTGTGACCTTTGAATCTTCCTCAATTTATTTAAAACAATTCAGTACTAGTTAACTCATTCTCATTTTGTAACACAGGTGGATCAGGCCCTTCATCAGAAAGATTTTCAACACAAGGACAGTTATTAGAGGATGTTGACCAAATGGCCTATAGGTCAAGAGAGGAAGGAGCTCTTATTTCTCACGGGAAGAAACTCTCAAGACGTAATTATGTATGATTTATCATATTGTGTCCTCCTCTTCGCTTTTACGATTCTTATCAGATACTATTCGAATTTTCAACATTTTGTTCTTTCTGGATAAAAATATTTTATTTATATTTTCCCTTTATGTTGATTAAATAAGCATGGTCACTAATTGAAACGTTTAAATATGTTTTATTTATACCAAAGAAACTTTCTTTCCAGAATTATTTTGTGCAGTTTATATTTTTTTTGTTCAAATGTGAAAGGATATCCTGTGGACGTTCTGGTACGTTCTTAGAACGTTCTTATATCTGTTCATTTCATTAATTGATTTTAGGCATAGACATTAAGAGGATTTGTGCATTTTGCAGCGAAATGATAATTTAGGAATGGCAAATGATCCAAATAAAATAGATACGTCTCACTTTCGCCTTTGGAATCCAAATTGAAAGTGACAATCACATAAATTTCTATCCAAAGAATCATCAGGATCTCAAATTAATTTAATGAATTTCAACGTGATAAAGGTGTGCAGTCGTTCATTCGAATTTGTAATGCAAATTTAAAAACGCTTGGAACATTGGATTTTTCGAAATAGAAAAAAATGTAACTGTGCATATAAGCGGCTTCATCACTTTGAATTATTACAATTTTTTAATTAAAAATAAATTCCTTTTTTCTTTAAAAGATTCATCCAAAAGTAACGTCGAATCTTCGAAATTCGACTTGTTCGAATATTCGAATAAATCAAATTTCAAAGATTCGACTTGACTTTTGGCTTCATTTTTTATTGACGAAAAAAGGAGTTATTTTGATTTAAAAAATTGCAGTAGCTTAAGAAAACCAAACTGGTTGTACGTACATTTAAATTTTCTTTTATTTCGAAAAATCGAATTTTCCTAGCGTGTCTAAATTTGTATTAAAAATTCGAATAAACGATTGCGCACCTCTAAAACGTGTGTTACGCTTTCATGCCTACAAAATGTATATTCTGTTATACTTGTTTATTCTAAATATTATAATATTTTGTGAATCAACTTTTTTTTAGAATTATTTTTTGTAATTTTTTACCTTTTCGCGTTCGAATCTTTAAAGATGTCCTGCGGACGTTCCGGAACGTCCTTAGAACGTTTTGAAATCCATATATATCTCACTTTTGCTTTTGAATATCAGATTAATTTAAAATGCATGCATATAAAGTTTTCTTCGCTGACTTTTACTAAAATTATTATCCTTTTTGTTTCTTAGAACTACAATTATTATAAATTATTACAAATTAGTACAATTTTCAGTTATTACTGTTCTCAAGCAAATGTTGGGAACTTAATTGTAAGCAATTGTTAACACTCCGTTTGAATTCCTAGAAATTGTGATTGAAAACAATTCTTGCCATTCTTAATTTGAAGGAGAGTTTCAAAGTTTCGTACATTTTACCAAGGAAGACCACACGAATTAAAGTTTTTATACTTTAATACAATGGATTCGAAATATAACCATCAAAGCTCCAAAGGTCTTTTCCCTTGGAGAATTTTCTTCTAAAATCATTTTATTGGGTTATAAAAATTATTTAAATTTTGTGACCTTTGAACATTCCTCAATTTATTTAAAACAATTCAGTACTAGTTAACTTATTCTCATTTTGAAAAACAAGTGGATCAGTCCCTTCACCAGATAGATCTTCAACACAAGGACAGTTATTGGAGGATGTTGATCAAATGGACTATAGGTCAAGAGAGGAAGGAGCTCTTATTTCTCACGGGAACATACTCTCAAGAGGTAATTATGTATTATTAATGATATCATTTCCTCCTCTTCGTTTCATATGCATAAGATGAAATTTTAGAATGTTTACGATTTTCATTAGATATTATTCGTATTTTCAACAACTTGTTCTTTGTTGATGAAAGTATTTTATTTATATTCTAAGAACTAATATTTTCCTTTTTTGTTGATCAAATAAGCATGGTCACTATTCGAAACGTTTTAATATGTTTTATTTATAACAAATAAGAGCTAGCAAATAGTCATAAGTTTGAATACTGACTTTTAAATGCTATATTCTTTTGTTTTTAACAGAAGGGGTTAGGTCATTCAAAAAAATGAAGGCTTGTTCGAAGGGCTGCGAGACGTGTAAGTATATATGAAAATATAGTTTTTAACTATTAGCTTAGCGATGTGTTTTAATTTACAAACACCTTTGCATTGAATATTTCGGCCTGACAAAAGTATGTTGTCTTTCAATTTCAAGGTGTGTGTACAAAAAGCACATTGCCAAGCTGAGTCTTAAGTAAATATATGCTAACCTTTATAAATATATATACTTAAATATTTGCTTTCAGGTCAATGTGAAAGCGTTTTATGGATGATGCATTCTATGCAAATCATGGAGGATAAGTTTAATCACGCGATAAACTTGAGAGAGGGAGAGGACAGACCAATCGGTAGCGAAGTTCGAGGAACACATGAAATGTTACCTCTCGAACCACTGAAGACAGAAGAAGAATTCGATGCTCTAGAAAAAGAGATTACCACCAATCATTTAGCTCTAGACAAATTTGTGAGTATTAATTTAAATTCATGCGATAGTGATACCTCAAGACGTAATAATGATAATTAGATAAATAACAACTATTAAATCTTACAGGAGGAATAGACAATGTTTTCTATGATATAGATTTTCTGATAAAATTAGAAAAGCATGCGATCCTCAAGAACTTTACACTAAAGATGTGAAAATTATTTTTTACAGAGAAATAGAGTAAAGAAACGAGGAGGAAAAGTTGCGAAGAATGCTGCGAGCAACGTCATGAAGCAAGTTTGGACGGATTCTTTGGCACGGGATTATTCCTGGTATGGCCTCAAAAATAATTTGAGATTTGGTACAACTACGATAGCATCGACTATAGTCCGTGAGTCAAATAAGTCTGCTTTTCTCTATTTATAACTAACTTTGAAACCGTTTTAAATATCGAATTTGAAGTTCGACTTTCTTTTTTTGTAATTACAGAAGTTTTAGTTTCCAAATATCCGGAAAGCACGGAACAGGAAGTAAGCGATACAATCATGAATTGGTTGCTAAGATCGGGCACTCGTGTTACTGCAGAAATTGATGAGAGGGCAAGAAACAGACCAGTTCATTATACGTAGACAAGAATATAAACATATATATATAACAAAAATTTATATTATATTATTCACTCTAATTTATGCTACATTGGTTTCTATGACATTGCAAAGACTATGAACTTCATTCTTATATTTGAAATATTCCTATTATTCATAGTGAGACTACTGAGATTTGAATTCAAAATTGAAACGGGTAAACGTGTTAATTATAATTAGAAGTTTACTACAAAAAGTACGAAGTGTGATCAAACATTTACTTCAAAGTATAGTATTATAGCTATGATAATTGTAATTCTGTTAGCTGAGTTTTTAAAAATACAATACGAATTGTAATTAAAATATGGAAACAATTTTATTCTCATCTCTTCCTTCACTTCCTAGTGGGCCCAAATCCATGAACATCCCAAGAATGCCCCTGGGACGTTCCTAGGACATTCAATGTCAGTCCAAACAACGTCTCTAAGACGTCTAATGTCTTAAAGATGTCCTAAAGACGTCTTAAAGACATAGGACGTTCTCGGTACATCTTTCGTACTGACATTAGACGTCTTAGAAGCATCACTAGGATGTCCAAATGACATGTTCCAAAAGACGTCTTAGGGATGTCCCGAAGACGTCTCTAGGACATCCTTAATTTTTTTCCCAACTGGGTTAAGTTATATTAACCGGTCGTAGGCACACTGGTGCGAATTCGCACCAAAGAAAATTTCAATCTTGTAAAATTCAAAGGCAAATAAATTCAAGGTCTTCTCCCCACTATGTTAAATATGCCTGACCTCTACTGGGTCGGATAGCTAGCGACCGCCGGCCAGATGCGTCTTTTCTTCCAAGAGATTTACATATAAAGTTTGATCAGGTGCGAATTCGCACCAATGTGCCTATAGCGTGCCGCAATTTCGTGCTGGAGAAAGATTTTATAAAAGTGGTTTATCAGTGTAGGAGTTCCATTTTTTGTATACGTAAGTAGAATTTGCCTAAATAATTACTTATTTATATTTTAAACACTACACAAATTTATTTTAAAGTTATGAGTGTAAGTCAATCTTTTCGTCCGATGGAAATGATAGCTGCTGATCTAATGACGGTGAAGACGAATTTGCTTTTTCGCAGAATGAAAGGATTGACAAGGAATCAAATGATGAAGAGGAGGGCGAAGATGAGCCTACTGAAGACTGTAAAATATGGTTTTTGTGCCTCAGTTATTGTGAATGTATGAATAAACAAAGTTCCATTAAGTCAATCTTTCATTTCTTCTATTCTTTCAACTACAACAATACCCATTATTAAAAAATATTATATTATTTATTATAAAAATGGAATATTATTTCTATTGAAGCTTGGGATCTCCTCATTAATTTGTATTAACTTTGATTTAGTTCTGATGCATCTTAAAAATAGCATCAAAAAGTGAAAAAAAATATTTTTTCAAAATCTTCCATTCAAAAATTAATGTTTAATCAAAATAGTGAAATTTATTCAAAATTTGAATATCATTATTCGATTGTGCTTAAAATTCTACATGGCAAAGCATATCTACTTTTTAAATTATCTATAATTTTCAAGGAGATAACGAGCTTCAAAAACGAAAAATCCCGCGTCGCACCAGTGTGCCTGTAGAGAGCGCGCGAATGGAGTGTGCCTACCACGGGTTAATTTTAAAAATTCGTAAGAAATCTTTTCTTTTAGCATATCTTAGTTACAAAACTTATCCATAGTTTTTACTGTTAATTAGTCGAGTTTGAATGATATATCAGATAAAAAATTTTTGTCAAATACTGGAAACGTTCATAAAATCTATATTCATTCTGGTACTTTCAAATTCCAAAAACTAACATTTTTACAAAGTACCATGTACTTCGTATAGGGACGTTTTGTGTACGTTTCAGGACATCCAAAAAACAACAAAACGCCGGGCATTAGACATTCAACTAATTTTGCGTGGGATAATTGCGCAAAAAGTGAAGGAATTGTAACTAATAGCTATTCGAGCGAGTTTTTGATTATGCGATGAATCATTAACGTTGTATGATAATGAATGATACTCGTAAGTCTGCGCTCAGAGAAATACGAAGTTAACAAAAAAATACAAGTTAACAGTGTTTGATTTCCCAACGGAAAGACTTGTATACACTTCAAGAAATAATCAATTGAACACGATTCAGAACGATTTACAGTTGTCAAAATTTCAATCGGTGTACTATTTGTTAATCGATTTCAATTATTTTCTATTGTGTATAGAGGTGATGTTTCCATTCCTAATGTTTTCTAATTGTTTTCAATCGGGGCAGCAATTCTGGTGGCGACCGGCGTTTTTTTTCTCTGACGAAAAATAACCTAAGATAGAATAAATTTTTCTTCGCGTCCTCGCGGTTTGTTCTGCATTTTTTATATCTTTGTGGGCAGTTTTTAAGTGTTTTAAAGATTATAAAGTGATATAGATTGATGGTTTTCGAAATTCGGAACAATGTACTACTACAACCAGTGGCTGAAAGGAAGTCGACTGGGAGAGAAGAAAATAATTTCCGAATCCGATTTCAGACAGAAAAAAATCTTGAATTTCGACGTACACAAACAATACACATTTTTTATAGTTTAGAGATTCCTATGATACTTTAAAATGACGTATTTTTGCCTGTAATTTTATCAACTCTTATTTTCAGCAATTAAAAATGCAATGAAATTGGTTGCTCCTTCTGTCCTAGAAGGTAAGCAAGAACGGGAAATTTACGCGAGAAAAGATCGTTCAACACTGTTCCTTGAACGAAGGTCTCTAGCCGCGGATGACCTTACGCGCCAGACGGGACAGTTGGAGATGAAAATTTCACCTCTGGATACTTTTTTAGAGCTTAATAGGCTACCTATCCTTATTGTAATCTAATTGCATAGCTGCAATTTGATATAGTGTATTTACTATTTTAATTTATATAAGATGTCATCAATTGCATATCTGAAATTATTAACATGTATAAATTATAATCAAGATTCGTAGAAGTGAATCGCCGCCAAGTAAAAAAAAACGCGAAAATCTTTTCTCGAAAGAACGCTAGTTATCGTACATCTATTGGATATCTCAGCCAATGCTTGACCGATTTTCATCAATCCTTTTGGAATCAATAACAAATCGCAACAAAAAAATAACTTCTGCGCATACATATTTTCTATATTTGGTAAACTGGATTTAGTAGATTCAGAACACATGAAAAGTGTATCACTTTTAGTATTGACAAGATAAATCTGTTTGATAGAATTCTTAATCTGTTTTTCAGGAATTTTTTATTGATTGATTATTTTTCGAGTTTTTTGTAATTTTTGTGGAGAAAAATCGATGTTTTAGTAATTAGTTGATAATTAATTATTTGATTTAAGAAACATTTTTATTTAAAAA
Source organism: Andricus grossulariae (assembly GCA_011634705.1). NCBI lineage: Eukaryota > Metazoa > Arthropoda > Insecta > Hymenoptera > Cynipidae > Andricus > Andricus grossulariae. The sequence continues at coordinate 2,877,193 of JAABKJ010026545.1, read as the reverse complement.
GAAGTAAAATCTCATCGAAAACATCTGCGATGCAAAATATTCCGCTAAGCCAAAAGTTATCAGTACAATCAACATTGTTTGTGAAATCAAAGTCGTATGGAACATTGTTCTAGTTAGCATTGAAAACATTAAAATATTTTGAAAAATTGGCTTGCTGGGCGGACACATTCTCATGGCGCGCTACGCACGCGGCTCGCTTCACTCCCAAATTTAAGCGCGCCTAGGGCGCGCGATTGTTGGTTCTCGCGCTTCACGCTCGATAACGTATTTACCTTGCGCTACGCGGTCGGTCATAGTATTTCCCCCACATTTGTGCACAGACCTTTTAAAATTAAAGGTCAAAGTATCGACAACTGTAATTTGGTGATTGTGAATTCTCTTTTGTTAACGCTCCTTCGGCTTCAACGAACACATTCTCATCACATATCTCGTGCTTCGCACTCGATTTTGTCCCAACTGTGAAATTTTCTCCATTATGTTAAACAATTTTATATCAAATGTATAATACATTTATTTATGTACCTCTGTTTGGGATTGCTTATTCGGATGTTGCAATATGAAGTACAAATTTTATTTATCATGATTACTTTAATAATAGCTTCTTATTTCGCATTCAATGTTATTCTCAACTACCCTGAAAAATGTATCATTTCAATAAATTTGTATTATTACAATTCATAATATGCATTGGTATTGAAACATACGTATTTTCATTGTCTTGTTTTCATAATTAAAAAAAATTGCACATTCTATAAGAAAAAAAAATCAATTTTGTTATTAAACATTTTATTGCATTTTGTGTCCTTTTTCCATACATTTAATTTGTGTATTTTTAATGCTATTTTTTACGATTTAAGCTAAAAACACGCATCCTAGCGTAGAGTGGTTTCGAGCAAATTTGTAGATATAATTCAGGCGAAAAATTTTGTTAAATAAAATGTTAATGTAGCTTGTCTCCTTTTGCCAAGAAGGTAATTTTTTAACAAGAGTTTATAAAAAATTTGTAGATTTTTCAAGGCTGAACAACTTTTGTCTTTTCATTTTTTTTCGTTTCTTGTGTCGTTTTTCCAAAATAATTTTATTTTTTATTTTTAATCTTGATTTTTACGATTAAAAGAAAATCTACTTGTTCTATCTAAAAACTTATAAATAACAAATTTGTAGATCCTTTTTGGTTGAACAACTTCTGTCTTTTCATTTCTTTTCGTCTCTTGTGTGATTTTTTCAAAAAATTAATTTTTTTTTAATGCTATTTTTTACGATTAAAACAAAATCTACGCGTCCTATCAACAAATTATTGAGACAAATGTGTAGCTCTTTTTGGATAAGCAACTTTTTCAATTCATATTTTTCATAGTTGGTGTCGTTTATCCAAAAATTAAATTTTTTATTTTTAAAGCTGTTTTTCACGAATTTAAACAAAAACTACGCGTCCTATCAGATAGTGATTACCAAAAAATTTGTCGATCTTATTTGAATGCACAATTTTTGTATATTTATATTTTTTTTGTATCTTGTATGGTTTGACCGCAAAATGGAATGTTTTATTTTTCATTATTTTCTTGTGCGATCAACATTTGAATTTTCGATTTTTCAAGAAAATTCAAAAAGTTCTTATGACAATCTTATAAGGTGTTCAAAAAGCAACGTTTTTTTTCTATTGCCTTTCTTCATATCGTGCGTTGTTTGGCTTTAAATTCTCATTTTCGTTTGTTTTTTTGAATTTTGTAAATGCTGCAACTCTGGTCATTTGTTTTTTTTATCAAAAAAAGTCATGAGGATACATTTTTTTGTCTTTTTGAATACTATGGACAGCCGTACATAGAATTTCCAAATTCTAAAAAAAGTGGTCTCAAAATTCTTAAAAATGCTCTAACTTTTTGAATTTTGATCCAAAATGGCTGGCTAACGAACTTGAACTTTATTTTAGGGCAGTAAAATACATACAAAAAGACATACAGACAGGCAGACACATTCGTAAAAACATATTTTTCGGGTTCAGGGGGTCTCAAAACGTGGACATTTGACAAAAACGGAGGGGGTCAAATTTTACACAAATCTAATACCTTCTTTGATGAGAATGTGAAAAACACAAAAAAACATTTAAAAACATTAAAACGTTAGCATAAAAAGAGTCATTTACACAGTGTTAAGAGTTTAATTTTTAGACAGTATGGAACCCACATTATGTCAGAAATACGTTATGAAAATATATCTATGGCAATGGATCGTGGATTATTTTGATTCGGAATTTCCTGACTACAGTAAATCATGTTTGTGGGATTTTCCCAAATTGTAACTTGATTCTGTTGACCGAATTAATTTCAAATCACGCAGGCAGTTCATGTTCAAGTCACAGAATCATTTGCTATTCAAATATGTTGTTTTTCAATGGGAATAAGTCTACACGTATCTTATAGATATGCCGAAATTTGTTGTTAGCAATGTTATCAGTATTTGTATAAGGAAGTGCGAAAGTGATAAAATGGCTGCCGTTTTTCTGAAAATATTTAAAGTCAATTTATTGACAATTCCACCATTTAATTCTCTTTTTTTCCGTAACGCGAGATAGAAAAATGTACACAGATAAATTTTTCTAGACATTTTTTAAATAATTAATTTTGTTCTTTCGACTGGTAACTTTATCGAAATTTTCGGCAAATTTTTTGAAAGTTTCAGGTAATTTTCAAGAATGAAATTCACTAATTTAGAGACCACTCCCAGGAAATTTTTTTTGAAGACTACATTACTGTAAAAGATAACTCAATTATTTAACTTAAACTGTTCCTATTTAATACATTCAGAAAGTTTTTGTAATTTTTTTAATTTAATTAAAAAAATTTAGATATATTTTAAAATTACTTGACAAACTTTGATTTCACAAACTATTTTGGTTTTTACTTGGTGGGGTTTTTTGCATCGTTGCTGTTTTAGACGGTATAAAATTATTCACAATAATGTAACTATTACTACAGTTTATTAAACTAAATTAGGTTTAATTCCTCCTATTTACAATAAGTGGATATAAAATTAAATACTTGGATAATAAAGCATGTGCGGAAGTGTTTTAATTCCTATAATTAATGAGATTCATAATTTGAAATTAATTCAATCATGATTTTTGATTTTTGATTTGTAATGCTAAGCAGTATTATTTAATCAGAGAAATTATTTTATGAAATTTTCTAATAAAGCTTTGTTAACATTTTCGAAATCCTTGAAATTCATAAATGCAGACTAATTTTTAAAAGTTTTCACCAAAATTAGTTCATATTATATCTGCATAACAGATTATTTTTCTGATTAGCAATAACTTTATTTGAATATAATAGAAAGTAATCATTATGAGTAACAACTTTATTGCAGTCATGCTATTCTTTCTGAATAAAAATATCTGCACACTGTAGAAAGTCTTCTCTACAAGGAAATTATTAAATTACACTTGAAATTCATCCGGAATATACTAAGCATTTTTATTACTGCGTGTAACTAGGAATTCTTCTTATATTTAATATTATGTTATCTACAAGAAAGTATTTTACACAGGCTGGTCAAAAAACTTCATTTTAAAAATTCCATGATTTTTTGCTGACCAGTTTTTCATTTTCCTTGGCCAATAATATTTAAATATCAGAACTCGAATATTTAAAAATTTTAATTTTTAGTTACAATTTTAAAATGTCTGCGGTTATTTATAGTTTCTCTCACGAAAATTCCTTGACTTTTAAGCAACAGAATACCCTGACTTTTGCATGATTTCCAGGTTTACCCTGACTTGCGGCCACTCAGTTTACAGTAAAATGATACATAATGAAATATTTCTATTGATAAAGGATTATAATCACCATTTAAAAATATCCTATACGCAAGAAACTGATTGGAAACATATGGTGCGTCCCAAAATAAGTCAATATCTGTATTAAAATAAGTCCAGATTTTTTCTGTGTGATGCTATCAAAAAATTTAATTTAATTTTAACTTAGTTCAAATATGATAGAATAACGCAGATAATCATAAAAACAATCAGTATTTAAATAACTTAATTATTTTTCTTGATTTATAATTTCTTTCTCAGACTCCTCTGTACTATTTAATCATCATATCTGTAAAACAATATAATTATGGAAGCGACATTATTTACATTAAATATTTGTTATCTCATTTGACTATTATTGTTATTATCGAAAAAAATCAGCAGTAATTATTAAACTATCCTAATAGTAGATACGGAAATTGGAAGGTACAGAGGGTAATAGTTTATTATTAAATAAGTAGGAAAGTTTTTAAAAAATTATATAATAATACATTGCAAATCAGACACTCTCCATAATTTTTTTTTCTAATTTCATACCTTGAAGAATAAAAATTCTTAAAACTGCTCAACGTTTTTTGGACAATTTCGCAGATGTTCAGATATCAGAATTTTAAATCTTGTTTTCAGATTCTAAGTCCATTCAATCTTCAGATAAGAAAATATGTAATTCTTATATTCGGAAAATGAAGAGTTTTGCCCAAAACGCGAGTACATTCAGGTGCAATGTAATCAGAATATGTGTTCTGTTGACCAGAATGTATTCACTCGTAAAGCAATACATATACTAGTGCCTACATGGTAAAAGAAAGATAAAGGAATAAATAGAGATCACTTTGCGTCAAGTAGGTGATGCAATTGCAAGCTTTTCTAACTGCCTGATGTATCCTATCTTACAATCAAGAATATCCCGCCATGTAGTACAAGATGATATACTTTACCTTTGGTTATCTGCAATACCATCTGTACATGCCGGTTATGAACTCACGTCTATATGGTTGCAAAACAGATTGTTCACCATTCAACACTTTTTTGTAAGGAAAACATGCAAAACATGGAAAAAGTGTGATGGCCTTTTAAAGACGAGTCTATAAAGTAATTTTCTTCAAGATAAAAAGCTTATTATGCAACATATCGTAATTTATTGAACAGGACTCTATTGACATTAATGTTTCTGAATTAATTAAAATTTATCGGCTTTCTATTATATATATATATATGTATATATTATTTAGTATATTTGGTTTATTAATTCATTATACACATAGTTTATTTTGAGGAATATACCAAACTTTGTCGTCTCATTGCTATTTGCTCGAAAGTTCTTTTTCATTCCCATCAGTGGGCACGCTCACTTTGTCAACCGACTCGTTGTATATTCATAAAGGCGCGTGGTGCTGTCACAGAAAAATAATACCGCCGAGTAATTCGAGGATTTCAATTGTAAGGCGGAGGGCGATCATTACGAGTGGAAGTACCGCAACTACTTTCGCCGTTTATTATACCGGATGTGACGTTCTCTCGCTTCTTTCGAACAAAGTCGTTAGACACTAGGAATTTAGAGGGGACCAACAAAATTTCCATATCGATTATCTCTGCAATCCGAAAACTAAATAAACCATAAACTATCTTTTTATGAAAAACGATGTACTGTTGTTGCAAAAAATACAGTAGCGTCAATATAATAATATGAGCACTGAGCAGTTTTAGTAACGTTACAGTTATAGCCAAAAGTAACTTCCGCTACTAAACTTAAAATTGAGAACAGGAGTTTACAAATCAAACACCAGTTCTTATGAAGTTATTAATATTTTACAATATTAATTAATTACTGTCACGAATAATACTACCATCAATAATGAAGGAAATACTAATATATTTTGTGCAAATATTAAATAAATTTGGTGACGTTTGTTCCTTTTCCAATTTATTTACTCAGTTATTATTTATTACATTATCCCTTCTCTCGCTTATCTGTTCATAAGGTACTTCTATGTCCCAAAGTTTGATATAGCGATTACCGTAGTAGATAGTTGACATCGGCGCCTCATAATTCAGTACTGAAAAAATGCTATTGAATCAATTGTCATGGGCTGGTTGACAAGCAGATATTTTTTGATACAAATGAATATTCAGTTAAATAATAATTCATTTATTTTAGCTCAATAGTGATCCCAAGAATTCTATAGTATATACATTTGAATCAATAAAAGATCTGATTTTGAACGAAAGTTATTGATTCAATAGCATATTTTCTCAGTGTTATAACAAAACTGAAAACATATGGAGTTGAAAAGAAAATTTAAGAACCCTTTAATTTAAATTTGAATTCAAATTATACATAGATTCCAATTCAAAAAAGAAACTGCAATTAAACCCTAGATCTCAAATTATATCCTTCTAACTGACCGTTAACTCCTTCCCAGTATAATTATAATTATATTAATCAATATTTTGATTAAGGAAGTGCCTACACGTACCGAAAGAATCTAGCTATTTTTACCGAAATTTCAGTACCCGTAGCCATGGCCCTTGATTAAATGAAAGAGTTTGTGTTTGACTATTGAAAACTCAAATGAAAATAAGTTATTGAGTATTAAATTAATTTTCGGTGAAAATATTATTTTCTATTTGGTGACATTCAGAAAACAATCAGTTATTCAAAGATCCTTAAAATAAGCATGGGAACAGAATCTTAAAAAACAGACATCCCCAGCATAACTTCTAAGAAAACAACATTATTACTTATCCAATTTGGAAATCTCACCTCTAATGTTGACATTATATTTGGGGGTTTTCTTAAAGTTTATAAAAAGTGGTTTCCTTGACACATGCTGGGCTAAAGCTCTACTTTTGACTCCCTAGGGACTGAAAAGTGACGTCAGAGGTGAATAATGAAAATTATACTTGTATGAACTGGCATTTTACAATTATCAGCCCGCTAAACGGAAAAACTGTGAGGAAATTTTGGTTGCAGATAATAGAATTTTGCTGTTATTTATGGAAAGTTACCATATATAACTGATAAAATTACCGTAAAATACCGTACATGACCGACAATTTTCATAAATTTCCGGAAACTTATGGACATTTTTAGAAATCAAAATTGCGTAATTTGTGGTAAGTTACTATATTTACCGGTAAAATTACCATAAATTATCGAAAATGTTCATAAATTTCCGGCAATTTATGGAAATGTCAAAAAAAGAATTTTATGTAATTTATGGTAAGTTATCATACTCACCGATAAAATTACTATAAATGACCAAAAATTTCCATTTTTTCAGCAAATTTATAGGCATTTTTAAATTGCACCCGGCAATTTTTTTATTGAATTTTTGATCATTTGGAATAAGTTAACATAAATTTCATGCTTCTTTATTCAAAATCTAAATTGTCAATTTAGAGGAATTAACATGTCCTGCTTTCAAAAAATTAAATATTACCAACGAGTACTGTTTCCATCATGATGTAAAGAAGGGAGAAATCTTCACATGTGCTCTGAACATTGCTTTTAACCTAAAAAATTGGTTGCAGGATCAGAGAAAAGAAGAAGTTATGCTTCGCAATATACATAAGCGTAATCGGAGCCTGTCTTCAATCAACAAAATGAAAACTTCAACTATCAGTAAACTTCTGCCAGAGTCGGTGACATTGCGGCAGAGTATGGACAACATTGAGAGATCAGTGAACAAAATCAATGAGCAATCTACATTACGTGAAGTAAGTCAGTTAATACTAAATTTATCACCTTTTGCCAATCCGGGAAAAAAGAATGAACAGTTTGGAAGTTCTTCAAGCAATTCGGACTATACCAGCGTGTACAACTAGGTGTTTCCAGCGGATCAAATTCCGAAAATCTAGATGAGACCGGTCTATATAGTTGCAAACCTTGACGGGGCAAAGAAACTTGGATCGCACTGGATTGCCATGCATGTGAGTAAAAATGGCCGAGGTACGTACTTTGACAGCTATGTATTGCCGCCTCTTACCCCTCAACATCTTTATCGTCTGCGAGGAAATTGCACCTCGTTCAGGTGGAATACAACGCAATTACAAAGTGCGTCTTCGGATGTGTGTGGTCAGTTTTATGTTATGTTTCTTCTCTGTCTTTGTGCGAGTTTACCAAAATTTTTACGGGTAATTTATTAGCTAATGCTCGCACTTTCTTGAATTTTCAGTAAAGCCTATTAAGCAAATTTAAAATTAAATCTAGCGTTTTGCGACAACCAAAAGAAGTCCTTCAAGGGGATATTGAGATCGTGGGGTAATCAATACGCATCTTGCATCTCGCGTTTAATCTTGTTCGTCACAACTCGCTTCATTATATCTTTTATAAGTAAGGTATGCGTATTTTATATAGATAGTTTTACAAGTCATTCGTCTGCTCGCATCGTTTCTCTTTTCATCGCTCTCGCTCTCGCTGTTTTATAATCGTCTTAGCTTACAATATACAATCAATTATGCACGTGTTTGTATGCATGAGTGTGTATGTGTGTTTGTGTCGAAGAAGGAGTTGGAAATTTTAAGTTGAAAATTATCAGTATCCCAGACTACGAAAATGTAATGAGTTATAAAATAATCTTTAGTTTTTATGCATGCAAATTTAAGTGTAAGATACTTTTAGATTTTTCTGAAATATAAAACAGATTTAGGTCTATTTCGACGTAAAATTTTTTTCACAAAAATTGAATGAATCTATTTTCATAGGGTTTAACAAAAACTATTACTCTTATTATTCACACTTTCTCTATTTTAGATAATTATTTTTATAAACTTATTTCACTAATAAATGAACATTTATTCTTTTTTCTTAAAATTATTCAATTTAAAACATTACTTGTCCAGTTAAAAATATTAAAAATCGTTAGACTATCTTTTTCTCTGCGGAAAGCCCAACATTATCACGTCACAGAACCCTGAACTCTCCAGTCGGGAATCTCCTATCTCCACTCCTCCACCTTTTCCATTTTCACGTTTGGGCACTCCATGTGAGACGTCACTAGACCCAGAATCTACCAGAACGGGGTTCCCTCTCCCCCTCTCCAACTGCATAGATCTCGGCTAGCCCGTCTCATCTGCTGTGACGCGTCAGCGCCAGTCGCGGGGTGCAGGTTAGAGAGGAGGATTAGGCCACGCTCATAACGGCGCCCCATAGTTGCCCTATACTACTGCTGCGACAGCGCCACCAATTTGAAACTACTGGGAAGAAATTTTAGTATCAATTCAATATTAACGAAAAACTTTATAGTAGAAAATTAATTTTAAACCGAAGATTAACATTTTCCATTCAAATAAATTGATGCTCACTGCTTTTTTTCATAAACATTGCCTAAATAACTTCGAGATACCCAATACTGTGCGTGTCAGATGGCACTGTTGTCAAAGTCACAGAGGCATCCTACAGTCGTATAGGAGTCAAATCCTCTTGGTTACTGAAACATTTTAAAGCCTCTTTAATTGGTTTAAAAACTGCCTTGGATTTATATTGTCTAAGAAATTTGGTACAAAATTGTGAAATTAATGAACAGTATGGAAGGACTATAATTGGATGTAGATCAAATCATTGTTTTGGTTATTGTTGTTAATGTTATTATTATTGTTATTATGCATCGTGTGTAGACGACGTTCTATCTGCTTGATAACATATTCAGTTGGGAAACCATTGAATTCAAAATTTTGAGTTACTATTTTTAAATTGCTTTCATGGAAAGATGGGTGTGCAAGTTTTATTGCCCGATCAAATAAACTTTTGACAACGCTAATTTTATATGGAGGATATATTATTGAGCTGAAATTGATGTAACGACCAGATCAGGTATCTTTCCTAAACCAATTGCTTATAATCTGGCCATTATGGTGAGTGATAGATACGTCTAGAAAATTAATACTATTGTTTGATTCACGCTCTATTGTAAATTGTAACCTATTGTGAAAATCGTTGAAGGTGTCTTTAAAATTATTGATTGTGTCTTTATGCAAGCAAGCTAAGACATCGTCGACACATCTTTAAAAAATAAAGGTTTTTCTGGTAGAAATCTATTTAAAATCTCGTATTCCAGTTCTTCCATTACAAGATCTGCAACAGCCGCAGAGATCGGAGACCCTACGGAGACACCATAAATCTGTTTATAAAATTTACATTGAAAAGAGCAGTAAGCATTAGCTAAACAAACTTTTAAGATAACCGAGAAAAATTCAAGAGGTAATTTTGTATGTAATTTTATTTTCTGCCAACAATTTAAACAGCATTCAAAACTAGGTCATGTGGTATGTTAGTAAATAAGACTTTGACGTCTAATGAGAAAATTTCGATGTCATCAGGCATTGCATGTTTGTTGATATTTTCAACAAATTGCCAACAATCTTTCACGTGTCTCGATGTTTAAACAGAATGCGTTTGATAGGGATAACAATATATTTTGAGATATTATAAAGAGGAGAACCAATGAAAGATGTTACAGGTTTCAGTGGGTATCCTGTCTTATGTATTTTGGGTAGAGCGTAAAATTTAGGTGGATGATCATTTGTGCATTTGAGTGATCTATCCATATGAGAATTGATGAAGCCAAGCAATAAAATTTCGTCTGCGAGAGAATTACGTTCTGTTTGTACTATGTTTGTGGGGTCTCTGTTCAATTTATTATAAAATGATGTGTCATTAAGCAATCTAAGAGATTTAGTTATATAGTCGTTTCGATCCATAACCACAGTAACACTGTCTTTTTCGGCGCGTGTAATGATAATGTCTTTGTGTTCTTTAATAAATTCGAAACTTGTCTCTTTTATCTTCGTCTATAAAACTGATTTCTTCTTCTATGTTACATAAAGTAGATTCAATTATAAAATCTTTATTATAAAAAGGAACGCAGTGATTTGAACCTAGACTTAAATATTATTTCACATTTTAGGTAAGTTAGTATTTGATAAGTTGATAATCCATTTAGGATTAACATCATTAGATAATATTTTATTATTATAGTAACGCTCTTTCAACAAATTAAATTTCAAAATAGAATTATTGATTGAAGTCGTGCCTAATTTATATAATCTATTCTCTCACAATTCAAAAAATATTTTAGATGTGTCATTATCAAGTGTGTTATTTATATTCTTTTTAAGAGAGGTTAGCTTTTTTTGTAAATTGTCTACTTCAGCCTTTGCATATTAAGTTGTTAAATTCAATATTGTAATGTTCCAATTTTGATCTACCCAAAATTCATCAGACAGGATACCCACTGAAACCTGTATCATATTTCAGTGGTTCTCCTTTTTATAACATCTCAAAATATATTTGTATCCCTATTCAACGTATTCTGGGTCAAACATCGAGACACGTTGAAAATAGTTCATAATTTGTTGGAAATATCAACAAACATGCAATTGCTGATGACTTCGAAATTTTCTCATTAGATGACAAATTCTTATTTACTAACATGCCACAAAACTAGTTCTTAATGCTGTTGAAAAGAATTGGCAAAAAATAAAATTACATACAAAATTAACTCTGGAATTTTTCTCGGTTATCTTAAAAGTTTGTTTAACTAATGCTTACTGCGCTTTTCAATGAAAATTTTATAAACAGATTTTTGGTGTCCCCATGGGGTCTCCGATCTCTGCGGCTGTTGCAGATCCCGTAATGCAAGAGCTGGAATCTGAGATTTTGAATAGATTTTTAACAGAAAAACCTTTACTCTTTATAGATATGTCGACGATGTCGTAGCTTGCTTGCATGAAGACTAAATCATTAATTTGGAAGACACCTTCAACGATTTTCACAATATGTTACAATTTACAACAGAGCGTGAATCAAACAATAACATTCATTTTCTAGACGTATCTATCACTCACCATAATGGCCAGATTATAAGCAATTGGTTTAGGAAAGATACCTTTTTCTGGTCGTTACATCAATTTCAGCTCAATAATATATCCTCCATATAAATTAAGCGTTACCAATAGTTTAGTTGATCGGGCAATAAAACTTGCACCAAATTTCTTTAAAAATATAACTTCAAGGCAGTTTTTGAACCAATAAAAGACGCTTTAAAATGTTTCAGTAGCCAAAAGGATTAGACTCCTATTGAGAAACACATTGATACTGTATATAAATTTATCTGTAGAGACTGTGACATGTGTTACATTGAACAATCCAAGAGATACATACTAACAAGTATCAAAGAACACAAGAGAGACTTTAACAAACTTATTTAAAAAAACCGCTTTATCTAAACATGCTATAGAATATGAACACAATTTTGATTTTTAAAATTACACTATTTTAACTAAGAATCCTCCTATTACAAAAGACTATTTATGGAAATGTTCTACATCGTCAAGATTGACAACAATATAAGCGGCATCTATAATAGTCTCATATTATCCACGAATCACCAATAATGTAAGTCATTGTATCTTATCACTATACACCGTATATATTCTTATACTACCTACGTTATAATCAACCTACCATCCCTACTTCGTCATGTATGCCTCTTGCACTATATGCTGTCTTCGCACTTCGCCTATGTGACGGCACAGAACAAACTACGTTTCAAAATGTGCTTATTTTTATTAATTTACTTATAATATTGTGTCCAGTCTGTGGGCGAAGTCGGGCATATGTTATTCTTTTGCTGTTTCTATAATTTAATCTGAAAACTAACTTTTTACTGTAAAAACTAACAATACATAAAACTCACAAGTATGTTCACTCTCACACATTTAATGCGATTAATCTTTACCAATCTTATTTTATTTAACCAACTATAAACCAGTATAATTTTATATATTCATATAATCTCGAACAGTTATATGGTAATTTTATAGGTTATGTTTACTACCATTTTTGTTTTGAAAAGGACTACTGAATTGTGCTCAAAACGTCGCAATATGATTTGAGAAACCTCTGGGTCTAATAAATTTTGACGAGTATTTAGAAAAACTTTCGCTCTTCTTATTAACTACTACCCTGGTCGGCACAAAGAACACCTACTATTGTTACATTACCGGACTCGGTTTTTACTTCAAAAATGGGAATTTTCAATAACCTAATGATTAATTACAATGACGAAGGTATTCTTAATCAAGGTTACAAAAACTATCAAGTATACGTATGATGCACTGAAGATCTTAACAGAGCTGTTTTAAATTGTACCATTAGAATACTGAATTTAACAATTGAATCTGCAAACGTTGAAATAAACAATTTATAAAAAAACCTAACCCCTCTAAAAGAGAATATAAATAACACACTTGATAATTAAACATCTTGAAATCTTTTTTGAATTTTGAGAGAATAGATTATATAAATTAGGCAGAATTTTAATCAATAATTTTATTTTTGAATTTAATCGGTTAAAAGAGCATTACTATAAGCATCAAATATTATCTAATGATGTTAATCCTCAATGGATTATCAACTTATCAAATACTAACTTACCTAAGAATATGGGATACTATTTAAGTCTAGGTCCAAATCACTGTCTTGCTTTTCATAATAAAATTTTTATAATTGAATCTGCCTTATGTAACATAGGAAAAAATCAGTTTTATAGAAGAAGATAAAAGAGACAAGTTTCGATCTGATCTAGCGTTAAATTTACAACGATTCTATACTGCTAATAATTGTAATCGATACATCTCACAAGATTTAACCCTGGCTTTGGAATCTAAGAAATTTATTAAAGAACACAAACACATTATCATTACACGCGCCGACCAAGGCAACGTTACTGTGGTTACAGACCGAAACGAATATATAACTAAATATCTTACATTGCTCAATGACACATCTACTCATAATAAATTTAATAGAGACCCCACAAATAAAGTACAAACAGAATTAATTCTCTAATAGACGAAATCTTGTTGCTTGGCTTCATCAATTCTGATATGGCTAGATCACTTAAATGCACAAGTGGTCATCCACCTAAATTTTACGGTCTACCCAAAATACATAAGACAGGATACCCACTGAGACCTGTAACACCTTTCATTGGTTCTCCTCTTTATAACATTTCAAAATATATTGGTATCCCTATTAAACGCATTCTAGATCAAACATCGAGACACGCGAAAGATAGTTGGCATTTTGTTGAAAATATCAATAAACGAAGTGTAGTCGAAACGTCGCAATATAATTTGAGTGACCTCTCATCCTAATAAATTTTGGCCAGTAGACAGAAAAAATTCTACTCTTCTTATCAGCTACTACCCTGGTCGACCCAAAGAACACCTACTATTGTTAATATTAATAACATCAATGACCCACACGTTCACAATATTCTCGCGGCTGTTGAAACTGGTATTTTTAACTTAGATGGCGAATCTCAAGCACCTTTTTCAAATTTTGGGGCTCCACCTATAAACAGGAAAGTGACTTAGCTATGGGGTCCCCCCTCTCACCTGCATCGGCCAATTTTAGTTATGGAAACACTTGAATCCCATTCCCTCAAAAATCTCCCTTTTTCAGTTCCATTTTTCTTCCGTTGTGCTGATAACATAATCACAGCTGTCCATACAGATAAAATCCAACTACTCCTTGAAACTTTTAGTTCTTACCATCCCAATATTAAAATTAACATAGAAGTTCAGGAAAATTCGAAAATTAGTTTTTTTAGACACTCTTGTTATCAGATGTGAACGTTTTGTAAAAATTGATTGGTATCATAGATACCTTAAAAGATAAATGGTTTCCCAACCTATATAATCAACAACAGTTTAGAAAGTAAAACTTTCTGATTATATAATACGGAACTTGCTTTTAAATCTTATACAAATAACAAAGTTTCCACTTTCCGAAGAGAATATATCTGAAGTTGCTTATAAATACAATAGCGCTGTCTGCCCTTTTCCTTATGTAGGTGAGACTGGTAGACCTACAGAGGCCCGTGGTCGTGAATACAGGTATTTTATTTCTAATTCTGATGAAGCCGCTCATACTGCTCTAATATATATTGATACCAGCCATATCTTTGATTTCGATAATTTTGAGATTCTATCAATGGAGAACAATCGAGCTCATGGAAAAATAGTTGCTAGCTTTTTTATCAACAAAGTACCCAGTACTTTTAATCTTATATATAAAAATAACTTATTTCCCGATGTTTACAAACTTCTCGACAAATTTGAATCAATTATGAAAAAAAATGCACGTCGTTAAAGTTCCTTTTTGCAACACCCACCTTAAAAGTTGAACTTTGCATGCTTCTAAATGCTGCCTAAAGGACCTTATTTGAGCAGACTGTGTGCGAAACAATTCTCGCGCATGCGCAGTTTGAAGATGGCTTACTTTCTCCTAACACATAACTCCCAACTCCTAACTCACAAGTCAAAGCTCCGAACTCGGAGTACTTAGGGAAATGAGGGGAGAGGAACTAGGAGACGTGATGGAAAATGGGGTTAGAGGAAGTGAGAGGAAAATTTGGGGAAAGTCAAAAAGGCGTGTGGGGAGTAGATGAGGAAGAAGTTCGGGAAGGGAGTGAAAGCAAAAGTTGAAGATCGAGGAGGGGTAGTAGGAAATGCACTTTTGTCGTTGTTATTTAGAGTTCTTTTTGTTATTTTCAGTTTACAATTTTAAACATGTTTCTTCTCATTGTTATACGTAATATCTGAAGCCACCCTACCGGATGGTTGAAGATTGGGAGTAATTTCCAATATAACGAGTTTGGATGTGTGATAGTACTGTATCCGTTCGAGAGAAATTTCGTACGCTTTGCGAAATGGTAATAGCACGAAGTCTATTTCGAGGTGTCACGAGAAATAGCTCCTATATCATTCTCCGCGAGATCCACTTCGAATTTCCAATTTCGCTGGAACATGGATATGAGTGTCACACGACATAGGTAAACGCGCTTCGTTAGATTCCAATAGTACCTTCATTATTTTAGAGTTTCAGGGTCTCAGGGAAGACCTGAAATTCTGGGAGAAGTCAGGGATTTGAAAAAAAAAGAATTTCTATCAGAGGGACTTTAACCAACTGATAGGAAAAAAATCAGGGAATTTTTCAAATTAAGTTTTTCGAACAACCTAATATAATATTCTTGTAAGTATTTAACTAGCCCTGCATTTTTTTTGCAGTACCTTCGTATGATGATTATGTTTTTAGGTGAAGTTTTATTATTTGAATTAAACTGCGACTGTTTTCATCACAATTCGTCTTTTTATATTAAATTCAAATGTTTTCGATTTAAAATAAAAATATTTTTCGGATGAAATGTCTGCGGTTACATTATTAGTTAAAAATTAATCTTTTTTGTTGAATATTCATCATTTTATTTGAAAATTAATCTTTCGAGTTGAAGATTCTTTTTTTTAAATAAAATTAATTTTTTTAACTGAATATTCAAATATTTTTGTGGAAGCTTCAGTATTTTATTTGAAAATTCATATCTTTTAGGTTAAAGTATTGTATTAAAAATTAATCTTTTTTATTGAGGATGTGATTATTAGATTGAAAGTATTCTTTGTTGAAAATTCATGTTTTTTTTATTGAAGATTCACAATTTTATTTGAAAATTCATCTCTTTGATTGAAACTCGAACTGTTTTCTTTAAAATTCGTTATATTTTTTTATTATAAATTAATTTTTGCAACTGAAAATTCAACTACATTGTTGAAAACTCTTCTTTTTTCCGTTGAATCTATGTTTTAGAAATTCATACTTTGAAATTTATCTTTTTCTTGAAAATTTATTTTTTCTTGAAGATTCATCTTTTCGGGTTCAAAAGTCAAACTGTTTTCTAAAACATTGTAACTTTTAGCTTAAAAATTAAACTTTTTAATTAAGAATACAACTGTTTTTGGTTGGATCTTTTTTGCTTCAATATTCGACTATTCGGTTGAAAATTCATCTTATTATGTAGAAAATTACAAAATCTACTTAAAAAATAAACAATTTTGTTGAAAATGTAATTATTTTTCAAAATTAATCTTTTTTTGGTTGAAATAAATATATTTTCAAGTTTTCATCTGAAATTGTTTCATTCCGCTAACTAAAGATTATGTATTACAAATTTTATAAGATTAAAAATGCTGGTCTTTGAATATGAATGATCTTGGAAAATACTAAATTGGTAAGGGATAAATCGGGAAAAAGTCAGGAAATTTGGAAAATGAAGTTTCGCGGTTACCTTAACAAGGTACATCCTTCTTAAATGGCATTACCTAACAATTCACTACTTCCTATCTAGTTCCAGTTGTTCATAAATATTTTATAACATTATATTTCGAACATTCAAGATTATATAGCCGATTATCGGATTTCAGAACACACTTCTGGATTAACGAACTTCAGCAACATACATAATTTAACAATATCGGTTCGTATTCTTGGTTAATGAATTTTAATTTTTGATCTTTAAGTTGAATCTAGAGCTTTAGTATTTTCGATAATGTTAAATTGAGCCAAAAACTTCTAGGAATTTTATATAATCTTTAACGTTGATTGAACTTTTATTTTTCATATCGTATGAAGAGAGCGAGGGAGATATAAAAGATTAGAGGAATAAAGTATTTTATAGCAGACGAGATTTTTCAGTTTGATATTATTATTGTTAAGTAGTGAATGTTTCCTGTATTCTAGTTCACTTTTTCA
>JAABKJ010026545.1:2752922-2859685 GCA_011634705.1 Andricus grossulariae | reverse complement strand
TAGCAGACGAGATTTTTCAGTTTGATATTATTATTGTTAAGTAGTGAATGTTTCCTGTATTCTAGTTCACTTTTTCACGGAAGACGGCCGAAATTATTATATATCTAATTATTCGTAATGAGCATAAACTAAATTGCTTGTCACTTGTTTGCATTAATACCTTTTTTTAACGTCAATATTCCAATCCTATTTGTTCTATTGATTATTTAACCGAAATTCATTTTTTAATTTTAAAAATTTAAATTTCGCGTCATTATTTTTGTGTGTTTTATTCGGAAGAATCAAAATCATGTCAACTGATAATTTTGTAAGAAAAGAAATAAAGACTATATATATTGTAATAGTGATCATGTACACATCCTAATTTAAAATTATTTCATTTGAATATTTTAAATATCTATCATCCTAGGTCGAAAAAAACAACTTTTTAACTGCAATACATACAAAGTACAAAATTCGTCTCAATAATAGAAAAAAGTTGTACTCTAGTGTAATTTTGGTAGTAATTCATTGTATTCACTTGTAGATTTCCGTGAAAATAGTTTTAGTTTTCTGAACTTTTTTGTAAAAAATTTTCCACCTGGTATTCAAATTCTTTGATGATAAATACTTGATTACAAGATTTCTGAAGTGAAATTTTCATCTTTAGGTTCGGAATCATTAATGTAAAAAGTTCTGCTACTGTACGCAAGGTGTTTGAAATATGATATACTATTTCCTTATCGGTTCGAAGTATATCATTAATACATTTTGAGGGTGAAAATGAACACTTTCGTCAAAGCGATCAGTGAGAAGATCGATTACTATTTCTGGTAGCTAAGGTTCCCGAGAGAATTTCGCCAATCGCTGAATGCCTGATCATCGAGCTCATTATTCTTATCACTGCCATTAATTCAACGCCTCATCGCATCAGCGAGTATGATTTTCAGAATAGCTCGGGTGTGAAATATCCAACATAAAAAATAAATGAGAAACATGCTCAGAGTAAACCATGCTACATTAGATAGGGAAAAGTTCAACAGCATTCAACTGCATCAATTTCCAAAAATGAAGAAAGATTTTCATTTTTAAATGAAGCTTCGGATCGAATCCATTTCAAATCAGACAAGGCAGTGTAACTTCAAATCACAGAATCGGTCATGATACACCTTTTATGAACAGGTGACTCTGATAACACATGGAACTGAAACCGATTTTCGAAGTGAGCAGAAGCATCATCTGATATGATGGTAATTTCCTTGACCGATTTAAGTAGAACCTATTCTTCATAAATTTTGACAATTCGATCCATCACCGATGAAGCATGAGCAGGATGATGCTTTGCATCATCGGTGACTGCAATACTTCTTTTCCTATAGAGCAATGACAAACCGCTGTAAATATATAAATCTGTTCCGTGGTCCAATAACAACTTTGGATTTCGTCCTTGCTCATTTTCTTCCAATTCTTTACAAAATCGCTGTGCAAAACTAATTTCTCTTAATTGAGCTTTGCTTGTTCCTTCATTCTTTTGATCTCTTCTCTTTAAATATCCTTGATATATTTGTGGAAATTTGCTCTTAATGTAGAGTCCGTTAGCACACTTAAAAATGTTTCGAAACTGGTTGTTCTTTTCTTTAAGGCAGCTTTATTCCGCAAAGCAAAAGTTACATCGTTAGTAGCTGTTTCTGCTGATATTCTCAGCACCTGAGTTGTCATTCGTGCTGCATCAGGACACTTATTATATTCTTAAAAAACACATTGTTCAGTTGAAAGATATCACATCATAGCAGAGAAATCCTTCGAATTTCCTTTAAGTCTATGAAACGAATCCATCCTAAGTTTTTCAGGGCGTGGGCAGTACGGCACGAATAAAAGTTAGCTCAGTAAATGCAGACATATACTTCCCTGTGATGGTCAGTCATTACCCATCTTGGTCGTAAGTGTAAAATTTGAATCTACCAATACGTCATTTTTATTTGGACTTTGTCTAGAGGAATTCAAATCAACATTTAGATAATATTCTTGTGCTAACTTCACATGTTCATGAATCACTGAATGACCACTCTTAGGATCAGGCAAATAATATATGCCTTTGTCTAGAAGAAAATTAACAACACTCACAGACCAAATAAGATCTGATAAAGTTTGATGTTTCGTTACCAGTCATTTATTTGATCTTATTTGGTCTGGAAGTGTTGTTAATTTTCTTCTATATATTGAGTACCAGACGTTAAAACATTATTGAGGATTTTCAATCTTTCCTCTATCTATCTACGCCTTTGTCTTTTTCAACTTTTTTAGCTTCATCAATCAAGTATCTGGTTGATGCAGGAACTGTCGAAAGTATTTGACTTTTCAAAAGGTCTTTAGGTAAAATCAAGCTTCTTGTGTACAACTTTAAAATCATGACAAGTTTTTTGATCGGCAGAGAAGCGCCCTTTTTGATGTTGCCTCATTGTCCATCATCAAACTATCAGATTCAATTATCTTGTTTGAAAATTTTAGTTGAAACATTTTGGTAAAAAATCATTTTTTTGTTGAAGATTCATATCTTTACTTGAAAATTCATCTCTTTAGTTGAAAGTTTAACTAATTTGTTGAAAATTGATACTTTTTAATTGAAAATTCAACTACGTGTGTAAAAGCTGAACTACTTTGTTGAAAAATTTATTTTCATCTATCAATACTTTCTCAGACTTCACACTCTTTATCTCATTCTCTTCTTTTCCACTTTTTAAAAAAATGTCCTCTTTTTCCTCCTGTTTTTAAGAAACTTACCCTTCTTGGGGGGGTTTTCAGAAAAAAAAATTAAAACTGTATTGATAGAATATAATAAGAAAATCCAACTATTTTTGATTGAAAAGTTTCCAATTACAATTTTGATTTAGAATTTATCTCCTTTGGTTCAAAATTCTACTCTTTGGTTGAAACTTCAATTATTTTATTAAAAAATCATTCTTTTATTGAAGATGTATCATTTTGGTAATGGTCAATCGTTGAAGCTGGCTCATTTATAGTTGAAATTCCAAGTAATTGTTTTTTTTTCATTGGAAAATTAATTTTCTCGGTTGAAAATTCTTATCTTTCATTCAAAAATCTTGTTTTTAAATTTCACTATTTGGTTACAAATTCAATAATTTTGTTGATAATCCAACAATTTTGTTAAAAAGTTATCCTTTTTGGTTAAAATCCAACTGTTATGTTGAAAATTATTTTTAGGTTAAAAATTCAGATTTTTCGTTTGAAGATTCAACTATTTTCTAGAAATATTTTTTCTACTTACTTTTTCCACTCTTCTTCTCAACTTTCTACAAAAGAGTTAAATCTACAAAACGAAAAATATGAATGTTTAACCAGCAGAGTTGAATTTTTAACACAGAATAAATTTTCAGAATAACTGTTGAACTTCAACTAAGCAAGATACATTTTTAATAAAACTGTTGAATTTTCAATTAAATTATTAAATGTGTAATCAAATAGTGAAATTCGAAAAAAATATATTTTTGGCTTTAAAATTCAACATTTTGTATGAGATTTTTTTTGTTTAGTGAAAAATTTTTCCTGGTGTAAAATTGAACTCTTTTGTTGATTCTTTCACGTTTATCGTTGAAGTTGTTTTTATAATTAATTTCCTTAATTGACAGTTGAACTATTCAATTGTTTGTATTTTTTGATAGGAAATTCGTCCTTTTGAATTAAAAATATGTATTTCTTGCTTAAAAATTAACTTTTTGGTTAAAAATTCATATTTCCGGGTTGATGGGTTACACTTTTTGTCCAAAATTGAAAAGCTTTGTAGAAAATTAATATTCTTAGAGGAAGATTCATCTTTTTTGTTGGACATTCAAATTTGGGTAAGAATTCATCCATTTTTGTCAAAATTTAATCATTTTTCATTAACAGTTCACCTGTATGTTTAAAAATTAATCTGTTTTCGTCAAAGATTCAACTATTTTGTTAAAGATTCGTCTTTTCGGGTTAAAATTACACGACTCAGTTGAATATTGAACTACCTTATTCAAAATTCATCCTTTTTGGTAGAAAATTAATCTATTCGGTTGAAAATTTATCGTTTTAAATGAAAATTTGAAGTTGGTTTAAAATTCATGTATATTAATGAAAATTTGTCTTTTTGTAGAAAATTAATCTTTTTAGTGAAAAACTTATCCTTTGAGTTAAAAATGCAGCTATTTCGTTATAAATTAATTTGTTTAGGTTGATGCTTGAACTATTTTGTTGACAATATGTTGGTGGAAAATTCGTGACTTTTGGTAGAAATTTCATCTTTTTTGGATAAAAGTGCAACTGTGTTGAAAATTACTTTATTTTGGTTGAGAATTTCACTTCTTTATTGAAAATCCATCTTACTTAATCGAAAATTAACCTTCTTGATTAAAAATTTGACTATTTTGTTGAAACTTCATTTTTTTGTGAAAATATTTTTTTATTAACTTAAAAAGTACCTATTTCATTTTTGATTAAATTCTAAACTATTTGTTTGAATATTTATGCAGTTTTCTGAAAAATGGTCTGTTTTGGTAAAAGATTATTCTCGAAGCCTGATTTTTATAAAACTAGGTATACAAGGGTTTTTTGTATATTCAATTTTAAATTTGTTGACAAAATTTGAAACTTAAAATGCGGGAATCCCATATGGCGAAAAAATATACATTTTTCTAAATATTTGTGTAAAACTTGAAATAAGGGGTTATTCGGAGTCGCAGACTTCATATTTTATGTCAAAATTTGAACATTCAAAATAGCAGTCATAATTTCAAGATTTTGTGGGATTAGTATCATACTTGGTATAATTGTTGGGGTAAATGACGTCGAATCTGATATAAATAATAATAAATTATTATATTTAGAGTCAGTAAAAAGCCTCCTTTTGTTAGAACAACCTAAAGACATTTATCTACAAAAAAAATTTAACCATTCTTTTTGGCGAGTTATTTTGAAACGCTTTTAGAGAGTGAATAGTAAAAATTGATTTTAACGTCACATAAAGCATACACGCTAGGGTGGTCCACAAAAATATTATTTTTATGATTTTTTAAAGTCTTACCCCCTCATTTTGTGTCTTATGGGGGAAAAAATCCTAATTTTTTTAGATAAAAAAAATGTCAAGCCTGATCAAATTTTTTACAGTTGAATTTACGCCTAGCTTTGTTAAAACTCGCCCCTTAAGACACTAAAAATTAATTTTTAAGTATCTTTTCTGAATTTTATGAAAGTAAAATGAAAATTTAAGAGAAAAATTATATAAAAAAATTTATTATACAAATATGAAAAGTATTGCCCTAAAAATAAACATTTTTCCCCTTTCAGCCCTTAATAAACCATAAGAAATAACTTTTTTTTTCTCTAAAACTGATTATCAAAGATATTCAATATAAGTTTCTTTATATTGAAAGAAAATGTAATTTTGTATGGATTATTAAGGGTGAAAAGGGGAAAAATGTTTATTTTAAAGACACTATTTTTCAAATTTGTATAATAAATTTTTTATATAATTTGCCATTAAATTCAATAGCTCGAGAGTGACTCTGGGTGCAAGATTTCTCATAGTACCCATGTCTCCCAGTTTCATCCTAAGTGCCTCGCAGAAGGCTTTTATTTCCTCCGTTTGTTTTTTCATTTCGAGCAAGACATCTCCGTTCCGAGTTCGGCGGATCAGCTTGATAGACGTCTGGGCTTCTTCCGGTTTAACCTAACTTCTGATATCTCGTAGCACATCTGTACAGTTCTTCTTGCTTGCGGGTCTTATGAGAAGAGCTTTTGAGCGTTGACTTCTGCGAGGCTTTTGACAGCGTATTGTATCCCTTCATATCTTTTTAGCAGGTCTTTTGTCTATTTCCGCGTTTTCTCTCTGAAGAGTAGCATTTAGAGTTGATTGGGTGATTCCCTTTCTCCTACCCGTGACTATTGTCCACTTGACAGGTGTAGACTCGTCACTCTTTTTTTTCTTGGTCAGCGTAGCTGCCTAACTTTCTGCCGGCCTTGATGCTGATCTCTTTTTTGTAGACGAGGCAGGCGATGTGCTGGCCAGTCTTCCCTTCTCTAGCTCGCTCTTCATCAAGCGGTTGAAGAGCAGCCTTTATTTCCAGAAGTCCGTCTTTGATGATTACACTCGCGTTCTTCTGCCGTTCCCCGCTTGGTACATGTTCGCCGTGGATGATTCTATTTGGCAGATTATCTACCTGATGGACATTTCCGACTTTCGGAGCAGCATCATTACAGCAGTCACCTGGTCTACTGCCTTTTGTTTCCCCCTTTTTTGGTTTTTCTGTAATTCCCTCTCATATGCGTGGTTGCCCTCAAAATCCTTGGACCCGGCACTGACCACCGGCGCTGGAACCCAATCGGAATCAGAGGGGAGATTTGCACTCCTTTGGGTTATGTCATTTTTCACATATGTACTCATGATTGTTTTGCATTCGGGGAAGGCAACCGATGGAGAACCAGCAAACCCCACACGGGAGACAAGATAAGATGGAGATTATAATGCTGATGACGATTAAGGACTACTGTTATTATTACTATTTCATCCATTTTATTCAGACATAAGTGATTTTAGGAAATTTCGATTTCATGGTTGTTAAATATTCTTCATTACTTTGTGTAATTATTATCGAAGCATGTAATTCGATACATTCATGACTCACAAGAAATTACTTATATCCACATCGCGTTAAAACGTGTTTTAGTCTCACTAAATTGTACACAGCGCAGTATTCTCTTAATGTATAAATTAGTAAAATTCGTAGAATTTTCAGTGAAATTCAACTCAGTAAATTACAGAAAATGTAGCCACTGAAGATGATTTAATAAAAAATTATTAAATGTTTGATGCCTTCAATCCATATCGCGCGTCGACGATCGCTGAGTACGAATCTGGAGTCGTTGTGATTCTATGACATCATGCTTGGTCCCTAACCTCAAAGAAAAAAGGTGAATTGCAAATTTTATGTGAGACATGTATTTTTTCAATGCACTATAACAACTCCGAATTCGTACTCAGCGACCTCGAGAACATAGCGTATGGCCACTTTTCGTAGGTGCGAATGATGTTTCACCTTAAATCAGCGATTTTCATATCTTTTGAGGTTATGGACGAAATCTGACGTAATGGAACCAAACAGACCCCGAATTTGGATTCAGCGACCCCGCAAGCTTATGGTAGACATAGTCAGACTCCAGGGGTACTTTTCTTAATTTTTTTTGTGGAGCTGTGTTATTTTTAACTTGAACACTATGGAGAATCATCGTTCAGATAATCAATAATTTTCATGAATTCGCAAATTATAATAGTAAAAAGTCATCGAAAAAAAGTAGCTGATTCCGCTATGAAAGATAACCCTTCCTGTTGAAAAAGATTGAAACTGTGAATTTGTTTGGAAAATGGACGAACTTGAAAGCCCTACAAGAAATTGCATCACTTAACAGTTAAATAAACAAGGTTCAAAGTTTGTTATGCAATAATTTATTCCTGATCTATATTTTCTTTTTGCAGTATTTGCTGGAAATACCATTTAGCAGAATACCTCCTCATATTGAACTTTGGACTTTGGACTTTCGTCATTGCAGTAATCAAATCTCATGTCCTTTGTCCATTCGTGGTTCCTGGAGAAAACAGTTTTATTCTTGAAAAGAAGCTGGAAACCCCTAAGAAATATGAAATAGTTATAGTACGGATAGAGCGTAACGAGATTGAAACTTTCCCAGTACCGATACTGCCAGGACGGCGACATCGTTACGAGATTGCCAGAGCGATAATAGTTTTATCGCCTGACAATGCTCTGAATAGGAAGTTCTTTAAACCAGTTGATCTAGACCAGATCGACCGTGCTATGATATACCTTTTAATCTGAATTTGTGTCATTTAAAGGGATGAACATTATCATGGTTTACATTATATTTTAATGATACATCATAAAGAGTACGAAACAAATGTTGACAAAAATTTTTTTTTCAGTTCATTGAAATGTAACAAAAGCTTCTATTCTTTCTTATAAATCATTGAGCGTCTAGCAAAACAACTTCTGAATAGAAAATTGGTTTTGATTCGATTTGATGGAAATATCATGATAAAACCAGAAACTATTTTCAACTGGGTCAGCTTTCTTGTAAATTTTAAGTCATTGTAATAAATTGTAAAATTTGTACATTCCAGCTTAATGGTCCTGATGAAGAGATAGCTAGCCAACTACATGATGGTTATATGAATTAACGGCTACAATTGCAAAAATGGATCACGCTTTTTTATAACATGATTTGGATTATAAAAAATGTCAAACTAACTAATTTGCCTATTTCTCTGTGCTCTATGACCCTATCATATAAATTCTGCGCGAATTCCTGATAATAAAGATAGATAGCAAGTGCTTTAAATACTTGTTATTGGAACCAAATAGGTATTTTTATCGCGAATATTTTCCTTATGATTCTGATGAGGAGATTTTCATTTCGATGAGGAATTATTTATTGCTTGTTGAGCGCTATTATAATAATCACATTTTAGAATCCACATAAAGAAGTAGGAGTAAATTTCATAGATATAAAGCGAGAAAACTATAGGAATATTCACATATTTAAGGAGAGAGTTAAAAAGCAAGTGCATTGAATCATTATGCGATTTTTAATTTTGGTCTTTCTCTGCTGCTTTATTTACGATTTCGCTATTGCTATATGGCATCGTACCCTAAAGAAAGCTGAAGGTGGGTAGAAGAATATAGTTTATGCTTAACACACAAAGTATCTCATCGTCCCAAAATCTGGGGCAAGTAATCGAATATTTTTTATCTTTTCCCCTCAACTTATCAGCACAATTTATCATTTTATAATTTGTACTATTCTATTCCAATTTTTTTAAACAATGTGTGTCAATATTGCTATACGTAATCTTGAGTTCACCTTGGAAGATCTGCGAGTCATGTGAAAATTTTTGGATAAACAATCAATGTTGAGCAATGATACCACTACCAGATACATATAAATTCTGTGCACCTGATATGTATCAAATTCTTAACAGGAAAATAGAAAATCTTATTTAAAACAACAGCTTTGTGGAAAGTCTCTCTTCTGACCAGCAAGTTTTAAATACCGGAAAAATACAAATATCATTGATGTTGCATTCGATTTTTCAGTAATTTCATATAAGTAACTAGCTATTTAAATAATAAGCAGGATGAATATGTCCACTAGACTAATGCTCTGCAATGTCAACCTTATCATCTGCAAACGCTAACTCACGCACCTTTACTGTCCCGATATTTACTTCTTATTCGTCCAAGAGGGCCATTCTTAGACACATGTCTACGAATATATAATCTTCTGCTCCTATTTAATTTTCGCGTTTGATAGTTTTGCGATGGTACATGTACCTCATAAATATAAAAAATCTTCACCTTGGTTTACGACTGAAATTAAAAACCTAATGAAGCAACGGGACGTTTATTTCAAAGATTGGGCGGGGAGGGGGAATTCATTACCTGAAATGTTGCACAATTTTGATTTCTTGTTTAACATAATATATTTTCCTTATTTGTTTGTTTCTTAAAGTTCGGGCAGAAGAGGCCAGGATAAAATTGAGGGTTTTTGGCCGCTCATTCTAGAAACAGGAGACTCCTATGAAATTAGATGCCATCTGATCTAAAAATCAAATGAAACTGATGAGAAAAACTTTCAAGACATAAAAAAAATCAGGTTCTTACTACAGTATTGTGAAGAAAAGTGTTTTCGTGACAAAAGAAAGTAGCCTGCTTGCGAGTCGTGGCGAATGTTATTTTGCATCGAGGCCTCGTTCGCACTAAAATGGTTGATCTTTGGAAGACAACAAAAGCACCGGAGGCACACGTGCTACATGTTTTCGGTGATACGCGACCTTTCCCTTTCCGCAGTGACTCTCAGCGGAAAGGCGCAGATGCTGTGAATCTCCTCCTCGGTTTCGGAAGGGTAGGGAGTTTTTGTTGAATGTAGATCTCTAATAGGGTAGAAATTGTAGCCAGGGAACTTGCAATCGTAGACTTCAACACTCCCAGAAGGCTCCGGTTCGTCGTTGCAGGGTGAATCAAGCGAAGACCCAATTGTCTCACTTGGTTCCATATGAGAAATTTCGCGGCAAAGATATTCCACTAAGAGGATACGTCGGGATTCACTTGCGACACGCAGGGCTGCGCGTGAAAAAGACAAGTCAAGAGAATATTGTGTATTACCGCGCACATCCTGTGGATTCTAAAAGGTGCGGAAATATCAACATGAACCCACTCAGGTTTTAGGGCATGTATTATCAACGCGTTTAATCTTCTCGCGTTAATTTGCTTTTGTAGGCTGGGCCGTTTGCGGGGTACACTATAGGGTTTCATCTGGAACATGAAACACTTCTTTGACCTATTAACCCATGCGAATTGCACACCTGGAAACCTCGTCACAAAGGGAACACTCGACGGTAGTGTAAAAGAGAAAAATCTGGAGAAGGGCAGCAGGAAGGGGGATAAAAGTTCATAGGAGGGTAATTCAATGTGACAATTGTCCACAATTCTTTGTCCTTTCTTTCTTCAGAAACGTGGGCAGCTCGATGATTCTAATAAAAGTCTCTGGCGTAAGTGGAGCCGGCATCTCCTCTTCTAGAGTAATTGATGATCCATATAGGTATGGACCTGAAAAAGGCACACACAAGTAGAAAACAAATTTTAAAAGACAGGCTGCGGCAGCAGCACAATCGGGGAAGCTTTTGGACCTGGATGGAAACTCATTTGTTGGGCCTATGTGCAAAATTTAAAGATTCGGTTATTGTAGGAAATTCCTCAGTCGAAGTTTCGAGCAAGAATTCGACTTTGATGCTCGTCAGGGTCTTCCGTATTGAGGTTCCATGAGAAACATGTTTTCTATCCTCGTTGGAAACTCCCTAATTGAGGTTCCGAATTAGAACTTAATTTAATCGCGTATTCCGGAGACAGCAAAGCGTGATAAAATCTGAAAAGAAAACATGTCTGATGATGAGTCATTAGTTGAGATATAGAGACTTCATAATGGGACCGGCTTGCGTGGAATAAAAACTGCGTCGTTTGATAGAATTCGGTTGACAGCAACTCCGACTACAAAGGCGAGGCCTTAGTGCGACCAGCAGCTACTACGCAGTTCACCCGTACTGTGCTGCACAGTTATCGAAGATTTGAGCGGCAAAGAGATGTGCTGGTCAGCGTTCTACTATCAAGAGTTTTTTTTTACATTAAGAGCCATGCGGATTTTCATTTGTGTCTTTCTCTGCTGCCTTCTGTGTAATGGTGCTACTGTTAATTGGTATGCAACCATGGACGAAGCTAAAGGTGAGTTGAATATGTTGAGGGCCTCAATGAGAAACCAAAACTATTTTTAGTTTGAAAGTCTACTACAATATTTGTGCTTTTGAATTCATCTCATTTGGTTAAACAATATACTGGCAATATATTCGCAAAACGTGTAGTCTTATTCCCTTTAAAGAACAACATATTTCACTGGAAAATGATTCTGTGCCTTGAGCGTGGACTGCCTGTCCGATTTGGAAGGTCTTTGACCAATATAAGATCAATATAAAAATAACATAATAATAACAAAAATGATAATAAATAAATATATTTTTACATCATTTTGAAACAGACTATATATTTGCGATGCAATAAAGTATAATTTGCAATATTAATTGCTCAAAAAGTTGTGTGCAAATGTGTAATGAGTATTAAAGATCATTAAATCAATTTGCAGTGGCATGTATTAAACCATCGTCGCTGCCTGGTATGTTTAAATATGAATGTTCTGTCAAGAATCGAATGAACGGAGTAGCTCGTTTCGTAGAGTATGAAAGAGCCGTGGGTAAGTAAATTTATTCCTGTGAATATTTCTAAAAATCATAATTTTGTAGAATGCATATTGAGAAATATTTAAAATTTATAATTTTGTTATTGGGAAAATCTTAATGCTCACTAGACACTTATTGATCATTTTCTTCGTCTCATGTTTCAACCCAAACGCTAGCTTTATTATATATTTGACAAAAATATACCTTCTTTACAGAAAACTGCATAGGCCCAGAAGCTGGCGGTTACAAATGTATTCCTAACAAACTTCCACGAGAGGCAATGCTGATTAGAAGAAACAACTGAAATGCTGTGGATAACGAATGTTAAGCAATTATACTACTTTCAGTTAAATATGCTTTCTGTGAAACTGATTTGTATAAAATTCTTAGCAGGAAAATAAAAAATGTTATTTAAAATAAAAGCTTTGTGAAGAATTTATTTTATGATCAGCAAGTACTAAGCAAGAACAATAAATAGCAGTGATGGTTTTTCTGGTGAATTCAAGGTTATCTATTAAAGAGATTCATTAAAACATTCATGAATATATAAAGGAAGAGATTTACACATATGGGAGCATTCGCTCGAAAAAATTGTATGGTAGTTCGTAATTAGGTTGGGAGGAGAGAATGAATCTTGAGGAATTTTTTGAACCTTGTGATTAAATCTTTATGCAGTTTGAAGAAAGAAAAACTGAAATTCCAAGTGATTCTCATTTAGCCATTTTCTAATTTTGAGACGTTGAGTTATAAATTAATGATGCTGTAAAACTGCTACAATTTTAAATGTTTTTTTTTCAATAATGCCTTAATCCTAAGTTGATAAAATTACAAGCCGTACTAATTTGAAGATTTACATCATGATAAGAACAGCTTACACAAATAAATGCTTTGAAATAACTAGGATTTCAACAGATAGGAATTTTATTCGTTACATGAAGAAATAAATCGTTTTAAATTACCTAATCTTTGTTTGATCATCTTCTCGCGTTTAATTCTCGATAAAAAGACAAAAAAAAATACACGACTTTGATTTTATTGTTAGCAAATAAGTTTTTTGAAAACAAATAGAAAAATTTTCCATGCCATCATTTATAAAAAAGTATATTCAATGTTTTTCTCAAAAACTGAGATACATGAAAATAAAACAAAATAGTCAAATTGTTCCTTAAAAAACTTCTATTAAAAGGTCCTTTTCCTTTTTTTGTTCTGCTTCATACTTTCAACTAGATTCTTGTGCCTCAAAAGGAGAAAATTCTATCAAAAAATATTGAAAAACGTCTTTGTAGGTTTTTCAAACCCACTTATTTCGTTTGTAGCTTTTCATTATACCTTACGTTGTTTGATGGAAAATTAAAATTTTTGATTTTTCAATAACATTTTTAATAAAAAAGTCAAATTAAAAACGTGACAATGCTAGTATACCCTTTCAAAATATTGCCTTCTGATTGTTTGCATAAGGTTTGGAAAAATAAGAACTTTTTCTAAATTATATTGGATCATTGGGCTATAAATTAATCATACATCCAGCGTTGCCAGCAAAGAAATTTTTCTGGTGTACTGGCTTTTCTCCTGTACTCGGTCTATGGTGTCCTTATTTATTCATTTGGGATTTTTCTTTTGTTATATAAAATTTCGAAGAGCTACGTGAAAGGAGATGATAAAAGGAACACGTATCTGGAAGCACGGCTGGAAGTCTGGAGTTGTTCACCTGAAGGAAGACGGCGAATGAACTGGCGGTGCCGACCTGTGAATGGGTAGTCAAGAGCGCAATAATTATTGCATAACGCAACGTGGGTGAAGGGCAGATATGAGTCCCGCCTTCAAAACTCTCGCGACTACTACTATTCAACATGGCGGTAACGGAGCAGTCCATTGGTCAAAGCAATCGACAATCCTCTGGCAGCCGACGAGAAGCTTCTAGAGAAGCGCGGTAGAAAGTTCCTGCACCGTAGGAGAGAGTGCGCTAAATGTGAGGGATGAACTCCCTAATGGTGTTCGCCCAAGAGAATCCGTTGCAGTGCGCTAGAGACATCGCACTAAAGTGCCGTCCGTGTACAAACACGTACAGGCAACCAATCGCATGCAACCTGTCGTACTGCTTCGGGCTGAATGATGACGCACACAAGTACGTCGCTATCAACACCAGTTCGCAACGCACATGAGCAGGTACCGCCACGTACCGCTGCATTACGGTCTACTCTTGGTCAGAATGAATAAATAAAATATTTTATTATCATACAAGATTTCAAAAAACCTAAAAAGCTTCAAAATTTTATTTTGAAATCTCAAAAAAATTTGCATAAAAAAAATGTAATAAATGATATGTCAATCCGAAAAGACTTTTTTCAACTAAAATGATTAATGTTTAACGAAAAAAAAAGTTTACAAATTAGTAAAACTGTTAACCAGGTCGATGCATTCTACCAAAAAAGATAAATTCTCAATTAAAGATGTAATCGTCTATATTCCAAAACAAAACGATTTGAAATTAAAATTAAAAAAAAATCAAATTTATTCAAACAAAAAATGGATCCTCCCCAGATATTACAAATTACATTTTTATGTGAAAACCGCGAAATACATTGTGATGTATCGTTTAGATTAAAAAGGGTACCTGGAGGCTTAATGTAAATGAGGGACCCGACGTTCACAGGTGAAAAAGTAATATATAGTTTTTTGATAGTGAACAGGACAATGATATATATATATATTTTTTAATTTTCCCTCATAAGGGGTATTGTTTATGAAGTGATACCACCTAAAAATCGAAAGTAATCGGATCAGGTTCAAATGCACGTATATTATAGTACTGTTGGTATTGGAGTCATTATGTAAATTTTAAAGCCTTATTGTTAGAGCAACGGGTTGCTTAATGGCAGGGACCCAAATTTTCAGCTTTTGGCTATGCACGCCGAAGGTCAAGTGTGAATAACTCAGCTTGGACTACTTCGATTTAAAAACATATGAATGTTTTCGAAAGCTCTGTTCATGCACTTTAAGATAATTAGATTTAATTCTTGTTCTCAATAATAATCTTAATAAAAGTAGATTTCTTCCCCTTTAAAATCCCTGCTTCAAACAAAATCGGGAAACTTTTCGTTTTTAAGAAATAGGCGTTTACAAGAGCGGGCGCCTCCAATGTACCGTGTTGTGCTTCGCTGCTGGCGCGCCTGGTGAGTGATGACGTGAGAATTTTACATTCAATACACTCAGTACAAAATATATTTGAATTATAATAGTCCGCATTTAGCCAATAAAAATAAGTTGACAGAGTTCGCCTGGTCCTTATTTTCGGTGAAATGTCATACTGCGTAGCTGAAGAATAAGTTTTCACTATTAGTATTGTTCCATCATCATTAGGTATCATAGCCCTTTTTTATTGTGAGTGGATATCGAGTGTGAGGTTGAGACCTTTTATTGCGCAGAATTTTAGTGTATATGCAATGCGGCATTGCGCTTCCTGTAATGGCTTGACGCCATTAAAGATAGACATGTCTGAATTTAAGTTCGAAGAAGAGTTTGTTTCCTTTTCTTCAGTTTCCTGAGCAAATTTTTTTTTGGCAAATTATTTTTAGCTCATAATTGTTGTTTCTTATGTCACTTCTCGAGCAAGAGGCAAGGTTAGTATGGAAATATGAGAAAGAAAGACACCAGTATTGCTGATTACGTCAGGTTAATGAGACCTGACTAATCATTTGTTGCGGGTTTGTTATCACTAGCATTCCTATGGGGATTGTGTCTGTACTATTTTTGAAATAATTGGGGTGTGGACAAGGTAGTACAGATTGTCACTTGCGTTTCTATACTTGGAGTTAGCAGTAAAGGAATTCACGACAACAATTCACCCGTAAAGCGATACAGGATCCATGAAAGATGTCCAGTCCACTCTTGAGTTCTTTTTCACAAACGTATAACCGGTGGACTTTACCCGGAAAATGACTTATACGACAACGTAGTGAAAGCGTGATCGCCGACAGGTGATGGGACTATTATGCGGATTTTGTGTTGAAAGTGTGAGTGGAGTGCGAGAGTGCAAGCCTTGGAGGTGAGTAGATCAGTGCGGGGCGAATTGGGGAGAGAAAAAATAATTTGTAGAGTAGTTGTGAGGTGGGATTTGGCGAAATAGAGAAACTAAGGGTAGGTTGTCAAAGAGTCGGGTGGGCTTGTGGTCTGCAATTTGGGACATCGAGGGAGTCAAGAGTGGTTCTCGTAGTGCTGGGGATTGTCAAAAAATGAAGAGGTGTCTGCTGGGACTGTTAGGAGTGGAATAAAGGGAAATTTCAGGGCGATAGGCGGCAACAGTATTGAGTATCGTCTGTCGGTTTCAGTAGGTGCTGCATGGAGAGGTCTCCCTTACCTAAGATTTAGCAGTGCGTGGCCCGGTGTGGAGCGGCATTTCAGGGCAGGGGAAGAAGCGGAACTGCGGTCACGAAGAAAGAAGGCGAGGAAGACACTGTATATCGCAAGTAATAGGGAAAATCTCTTCAAAGTCTTTTCATGAAAAGTGTAGAACGCGCAGGGCACCTCCCCCTTCCTAAATGGAGAGACAGTCAGAAAAGAAGGTACTAGGGATGCTGGTTTGGCGAAATCAGCGGATTGAGGAAAGACGTAAGGAGGAATGATGAGCAGACGGAGGGTATGATGGAGGACTTGTAAGTTAGAGATGAGAACCGGAAAAAGGAGGTGAAAGAGCTGAGGGAGAAAGTAGTAGTATTAGAGAGAGAAGTCGTGTCAATGAAAAAGAAAGAGAAGTTAGAGTAAAACAGATGGATGAGGAGATTAGGGTTTGCAAGGAAAGGACGGAAAAAAGGCTTGAGAAGATGGAAGCCGTAGACGAAAGTAGGTGACAGGGGGAAGGGCGAGCAGAAAGGTATTTGGGAGAGGTAGAGAAAATGATAGAAGAAAAATTGGGAGGGTGTAGGAACGGAAAGAAGGAGATGGCGGCTAGGGAAAGGATAAGGGCAATGGAAGTGATAATGGAGAGAAAAGAGAATGCAGATAGAAGAAATAATATTGTGATAAGAGGGTTGAAGCTAAGGAGCGCAAAAGAAAAGGATGGGCTGAAAGCACTGCTACTGGGTATAGGGTGGGTTAAAGGCAAGGTAGTTACAGGAAAAAATGGAGGTGCAGAGAATGCTGCACGACAGGGCTAGAAGGAAGAGGAGTGAAGGGAGAGCGGCGAAGGTAGGTTTTTGGTAAATAAATGTAGATGAGAGAATGTGGATGTGGGACGAGGAGAAAAAGATGTTGAATGAAATTCAGGGGACTTGATTCATAGGAAGTCTGGGAGTGGGGGTGAAGCAGGGTGGCAGAGGCATGGGTGGAGAGAAAGGAGTGAAAGAGCATAGAGCCAAGGCTGCTAAGGGAGTATAGGTGGAGGCTCGAGGGAGCGGTCAGAGTGAAGAGGAAAGGAAGGGCTAGTGGAGGAATTATAACGGGTGTTAGGGATGGATTACAGGAAGACAGTGACTTGCGTGCGACTTAGGTGTGAGACTTGCTAGGCAGAAGAGTGGGGGGTATGGTGGTACTAGGGGTGACTCTAATGCAAGGGAAGAAGAGGTTTTTGAAAGAAAATCGAAAGATAAGACAATAAATAAGGAGGAGAAGATTGCAAGGAACTAGATGGATGATAAGGCTGGGCGTTTGTGAATGGTATGGTAACAGATAACTAAGAGGCAGAATATACATATGTGAGTAAGGTAGGGGTATCGGTTATAGACTGTGTTTATGAATATGCAAGTTTAGAAGGCGGAGAGATTCGCGGAAGAAGGGAGGGTGAACACAGACCATCAGCCATTAAGGTAGTAAATAAGAGGGCAGAGCGACGGAAGGCTACTTGAAGAAGAAGTGTCGACAAGGGAGAGGGTGAGCTGGATGCGGGAGGCCATAGGGAAGTATCAAGAGCAGTTAGAAAAGGTACGCTCTAAAGCGTAGTCGATGGAAGAGTTATGGAAAGATCAGAACGAGAAAGTGAAAGGGTATTTGCGAAAGAAGAACTTCTGCATTTTTCTCGCAAGTGTATTAGAATTTTGTTGACACGCAGATGAGCTTTTTCATTCTTCTTGGCTGTGATGTTTTTATCAGCTGCTGCTGAAAATTCGATAATGAACATGGTTCGTTTCTCGAATTCAAAGAGAACTATGTCAGGCCTCGAGTGCGCTGCAGAAACAACTGGCGAGAATATGAAGTTCCAGTATATGCGGCACTACTGATTTTTGACAATTGACTATTAATTAGAAGCGTTTGTCGGAGCGGCGTTAGGGCTAATGCTGTAAGAGCGACAGAGATCGTAAGAAAGAACTATTACAGCCGCATTGTGGCTTTGGCTATACGTCTCAAAATGTGTCGACGGTTTGCTAAAGTTAAAACGTAACTGTCTTGACACGCCAAAATGTAACCCTCCGTTCCCGTCTTCAATCTCGGTGATTTAAGGAAAGAAAACGTTAGCTCATGCGACATCTACTGATCCTTCACATTCAAAATTCAGTATTCCGCGACCACATTGATGGCTTGAGATGTAAAGTCGCGGAACTGAAGACTTAAAATGCATGCTTTTGTTAATGTGTATAGCCTTTCGTGACCCAACATCGAAGGATCTGAGCTCATTCTTCGTCCATGGAAACACTTCAAAATGAATAGAGTACTATCGGGACGGCAAAAATGTTCTTTGTAGATACTTTGTTCCTCGCCGACAGTTCAGAAGCCCAAATCCGTCGAATGAGACATTTGTATATGCTTCGGAGGGTATCCTTTATAGATGTTAGTCCTAAATGTGGCTCAAATAAATCCTGGCACAATTTCCAGCACATATCTTTAGATCATTCATGTACAATACATGAGTGACCTCATGCTTTCGATTCCCACGTTTGCCGCAGAAGTACGCTTCGGAGTGGCGAAGTGCGAGAGATAGTGGCAATAATGTGAGGCAACAGAGGAGAGGGCTCATGGTGTCACCTTGAAAGCCACCTCTCTTGGAGGCGACGCTGTGAGTTGTCACTCGATGTTTTCCAGATGAGATAGCGCCCTTCTACCAACCACTCCGGAATAGGCTCTTCCGACTCAAGATATGAGAAAAACTTTCTTCTGAGCCGTAGGTTTTGCTTAACGTTTTGCATGCGCCAAAGCTCTAGCTGAATTATACACACTACAATTGACAGTACAGAGGTCAAGTTCTTCACAAAAATCTCTATGAAGTTTGTCATCCAGTTCTGCCTGATTGCTGGGTTTGACAGAAACCTTGATGTTTATATTTCTCCGGGTCCTCAAGCATCGTTCTTCATCTATTGTATGGCTGTCTGCGGTTGAAGTCAGTGTCGTCTCTCTTTCTCTGTTTTCGGCTTGATATGCTTGCGGGAAAGTAGGCGCTCCGCTAACATAGCCCCTTTTCTGAGGTTGTTTCGGGTAGTCGGCATTGTTGTCCCACCCATTTTGTGGAGCCCTGCGCGTTCGACTGTTTTGAACCGCACGTACTACAAATACGTTTGGTTTTATTATTTCTGTTCTCACGGACAGCTGGCGAAAGGGGTTCGTCCATCCTTGTAGATTCCCGCATACAAGGATAAGGCTGGATACTCTAAGCGGTCGCTTGGTAACCCATAGTCACCGTTCGAGACACCTCACCCAGCTGCCATTCAGCGTTCGACACCGTTGTTACGCTTTCGCTCAGGGGTTAATTCCTTTGGCAGCACCCCTGGTCAATAGCCCGCAACCGCTCATAGATTATTGTAACCATAGTCAGTAGAAACCCTTGGTACAGGGACCCTCTATTTGCAACCCGAGGACGTGTTTCATGGCTTTCTCATAGGGGTTTCGCAAAAGCCGTACCTAACCTCCGAACGCGAGGAAAGGATGGCTCGTGAAAAGATGATAAGAACACTATTACCGTCCAGCCAAGAAAATAAGTCTGGACTAAGGAAACTCAATAGATCATGTGTGGATATTTATATTTTTGAATGGACCTCGAAGCGCCGGAGGACTCTCAATTTAAATAATATTGTGATCCTCCATAATTTGTGTCAACGGAGTCGAGATTGTAACTGTGTAGCAAACTGAGAGCATGTAAACACCGAGAAGACGACGCGGGCAGCCAGCACCAAAGAAGCAGAACGGTCGGATGGAACGAAACCAACACGGCGCACCAGTCCCGCGCATGACATGACGACACAACAGGACGGCCATGTTTCACCGACCAAATGGGGAGGTGTCACAGCTAGCAGCTATTTTCCATCGTCGGCACTATAGCACAGCGACATTACCAGACAGCCATGCTTCGCCGAGCAAGTGGGAGGTGCCACAACTAACAACCATGTTTCGCTGTCGACACCATATCTCAGCACCACGACCAGCGCCGAGTAGTGGTACTGAGTCGATCTCCGAGTCAGGACGAACCAGCCCTGCAACACCACACTGTTAAGCTACACTAGCAGTGTCGAAGGCAGTACGTAACGGAGTCGACCAGCCCTGTACCAGGGCATGGCTGGACGATCCCGCGCTACTAGGAGCCAGTAAACGTCCATGTTCGACACAGCGCGTGAGGACCAATGGGCAGCAAGCAGCAAAATTACAAAGGCCGAGAACGACAGGTAAGCCTTCTTCACTCCAACCGACCAATCGACAGCCTCGACACGAAGAGTCGAGAAGGAAGGAAGCGGAGGAGAACGCGAGACCTGTCACTTGTGTTTTTTGGCTTGGCGGCGGTACACCTGGGGAGACCGGAAAATATCCAAGAGACGGGAAATATAGATAAACCGACATTTTTAAAAGAGAAAAAAACCGTAATGGATAGACACAAGGAGGAATACGCACGTTGGCTACAAGGTAGGTGGTCTCTTCTTTATTTCCCTCAGTGTACCAGCTTCGTTTCTCGACCCCCACGCTGTGTGACTTTCGAGAACGCGTCTGTGTGAACAGTAGATTGTGTATAGAGCCGACACAGACTCCCTCGACACCCGGGAGTGAGGCGCGCTCAATTCAAAGCCCGACGATAGATATTTGAGGCGGGCGTTCCTGAAGGAGAACGTTGGTGTGAGCACGCGACAATACTCGTATAACGACGTAGTGCAAACTCGGGCGTTTCGGGCGGCCATTTTTAAAGTGACGGGTCTCTCTGGTGACCGGTCGGCCATTTCAAAAACCGTGAAATTTATTAAAATGATTATCTTCTTTGTAAATGAAACACGTGGATTCGTGCAGTATTGTAGTCAAATAAAAAGTAGATTTTTATTTTTTAAAAAGGAATTGTGATAATCATTTATAACTGTTACTCTCTCAAACGAACTCTCTCTCACTCAATCGATCCCACTCCTCTTCTCGTGCTAGACATCGAGCGGGCTAGTTAACCTAACAGTTGCGACAGGACCGGAACCAGCGGGGCTCGGATAGCGAAACCTATCTACCTCCTGAAAGAAAAGAAAAATAACGAGCTTCGTGGGTTGTTCGTGAGTCAAAAGGGCGTGACTCACGAACTGGGATTACTCTGATAATTTGTGTGGCAGCTTGCCTCTATCTCTCGCACTAAGAAATTCCTCTGGATACCTCTGTGGCGACACTAACCAGCGCGAGCATAAGGTCACTAATGTATTTTATATGGATGACCTGAAGATCTATGCCTCTGGTAAAGGAAAACTTCAAACTGCTATAAATATCGTCGAGAAGTACACAGGAGAGATTGGGATGGACTTTGGATTAGATAAATGGGACAACATTCATCTGAAGAAAGGAAAGCCTCAAAGCCGTATTCAGGACGTAAAATCAGTTAATGAGTCTCTCCGAAGCAGATGCAAGCATCTTCGGCAGATTTGGTCTTCAAATCTATCGGCTTTGAACAAGGTATCTGCGACTAATATGCTTGCCGTCTCCGTTCTACTCTACTCATTTGGGGTGGTTCACTGGACTAAAAACGAGCATAAGGCCCTTGATGTCACCAGACGTAAGATCATGCATATGCATAAAAGCTTGCATATCAATTCGTCCGTTCCGCGATTATACATTTCACGCCATCAAGGCGAAGGCGGACTTCTGAATCTCCAGTGTCTTCATAACCGAATTGTTTCAAGTACAGCTTACATCGTTGCAAATGAAGGAGATCCTCTCCTAAAAATGGTCAGTAATCACGAGGTGATTGGCAAAGGGGCGTTCGTTTACAAAGCCGCGGAGCAGGCGGCTGAGACCCTTGACTTGAATTTTAACATCTTAAGTGAGGAAAGTGCATTACTCCATTTAGATGCTTTACTTCTGAAAGCCGAAGTGAAGAAAGCAGAAGATGAAAAATTCCACCAAGAGCTACGCGACAAGAAAATGGGCGGAAATTTTTCTAAACGTCAATACTAATTTTTGCTAGCTCCAGTTTATAATAATACATACAGAAATACCATGATCTACTATTATAGTAGGTTTCTTTATAACAGTACCTCGATTATCCCTAAATTCCTACATTTTATTTCAATTATAAATAAGGAATAAACGAAATATTGATATCAAAAGTCTCTCCGTGTAGTGTTTATCGATAATGGTTTGAGGATCGCGTGGAATTTCTATGAGGATCCGTGCTTCATGCGTTAAAAAAAAACTCCAAACTTCTTCACATCAAACTAATCAAACGAATCGGACAAAACAGCTTCTGTTTTTTTAATTCTCAAAGCTGGATTTTGGCGTGGTAGAAAGTCAAAATGTGATATGACGTAACGTATTCTCCATAAGACACATATAACAATGATTATTTTCAGAATTCAACTTCGCGAAAATTAATGCCGTTATAGGGATTGAAATTGGGACAGAAAACGTACCCTGGAGTTTAGATTAAAGCAAGCTTGATTCACGCATTCCGAGAATTGCTGTCACGGCGGTTTCTGGCTGAGAGCTTTGCCATTCGGCGGCGAGAGAGGGTGTTAACCAAGGCGTGAAAACACCAGTAGTTTAGCGGAAAAGAGCAGGGGGCGTGTACTAACTCGTGTATATTGCTAAATATTGTGTATTCCAATTGGAAATTGTTCACATGGCCCTGAATGTTGACGTTCGGACGGGCTTGATTGAGTGTCAAGGCCAAGGCGAGCAATGTCCGAAACCGTGCTTCACTCTAAACTCTAGTATACTTCATGTTTCTTTACAAAATATTTGAAATTCAGTTACCGCAGTTTAACTACCTAGCCCTTAAGGGGATTTGAAGCAGGCCGTAACTTCAAAATTGAATTGCCTCATTTTACTTTATTAATACTAGAATTACATCTTTGTTAGATACTCAGGGCCTATTCCTGTTTTGAATCAAGTCTGTATTTGTAGTAAGAAATTTGCTAATTTTAATAGTTTTTGTGTAAAATGTTTTTTTTTTTAATCTAATCCGAGCATTCGAAAAAACCGGTTTACACAAGAAGTATTGATATTGGCAAATTTTTCTCTCCGAATACAGACTTGATTCCATCCTGGTTCCACCGCCCTTAATGTGTTTTTAAATCCTCACCATTTATGATCTTTATGATTGACGGTAGGTATTAGATTTATGTGAATTTTGATCTACCAAGTTTTCATTGATTCTGGACGTTTTGAGAACCCCTGAGTGAGGAAAAAAGCGGCTTTTTGAACCTACCGGTCTGCAGTAATTTGACGGCACAATAACTTTAGAATTAATTTTCCAATCAGCATTTTCTCTGGTACAATTTTTTGTTTTCCCAAGTGACAGGTCAATTTCGTTACCCTTGTACCGCCAATATTTATAATTTTAGCCACAAAAAATAAAATATAAAATAATGAAAATTCAACTGTACAGCTTAACCACGCACAGCGAAACTACGCGAGGTACGATAAAATGTCTATAAAAAAATGACTCGACTAAGAAATACTTATAAAATTGCTTTTAACCTTTTTTAGTAGGGCAAATAGTTTTTTCTAAACATTGAAAATGCTTGTAACAGAATTGTTACCATGATGCGGGACTCGGTACGGCCCTTCACGAAAGGGTTGCTGGACCGCACACGAGACGGAACGGTGTCCCCCAAGGGGACCCGAAGTCCCCAGCAGCGGCATAGCAGCTGCTCCGTCAAGGTTCGCTCGCCCTATGGAATACCGTCTTCATGTTTGTTTACCGGGTCATTAGTATTAAGCCAAGGAATAATCTGCTGTCGTTCCCACCTGCTTCTGATCTCCGTCGCCTACCTGTCCGGTAGCATCGCTGCCTCATCGTCGCCTACCTGTCCGGTAGCATCGCCGCCTCATCATCGTCGCACTTATCGCCACGCACCCTAAACGACACTTCTCCCACTCCTGGGGAAGCCCCAGTCGAATCACCTAGTGTAAGTGGCCGAATTAACCGTACTTTATTTTTAACAGCCCTCGTTTTATTGTGTCTCTACCTTTATCTCGGTTTTCCAACTTCCAATTTCCCTCTTCGGCATTACCCCGTAATATGCTATACAAAATTAAAAAATCGTATTTGTAACCAATCAATACAAAATGCGGTGAAAAGTCAAACAGTAAAGCTTCTCGACTTAACCCGAATCCGCCCACGGGGTCATATATGGTACGGCGAGCAGTGGTGCATGAAAAACGACTTATCCTGGTCTTTCACATTTAAATCACGCGCAAAACCGTTGTATATTCAGGGAGGTTACCCAAATAATTTTAGGCTACTGTTTAGTGCAAGTTGGCAACCTTGAGCTAAGAAGGGTATTCCCCATTTCAACTTTTGTTCTTGGAAAAAAAAATTTTCAGGCGTACTCGTGTTAAAATAACC
Source organism: Andricus grossulariae (assembly GCA_011634705.1). Lineage (NCBI taxonomy): Eukaryota > Metazoa > Arthropoda > Insecta > Hymenoptera > Cynipidae > Andricus > Andricus grossulariae. The sequence continues at coordinate 2,835,143 of JAABKJ010026545.1, read as the reverse complement.
TATAAAATTATCTTCAACCATTTTTCGATAGGTCTCATAGTTTGCCCGTGAAATTTGAATGTTTACATTTTGATCATTTATCATAGGTGGTTTTATGTGAATTTGGATCTATATAGTTTTCATTAATTCTCGACGTCTTGAGACCTTCTGACACAGAAAAAAAAACAGTTTTTCCAAACATGTCTTTTTTTGTAGGTCGGTGATGTGCATTACGCACATTGACGTGTGGAAGGGAAAGTTATCGGAAGTTACTATAAATTTCCAGGATGTTTGAAAATTCATGAAAACATCGGTAACTTACGTTACGTCACGATAACTTTTCAAGGCCTCCTTATACATTTAATCAGGTTTAATATTGCTCCTAAATATTTCGCTGATTTTGAAAATTCTACTTTTCTACCGTAGAACTTCAGATTTCTAAGGTCAGGAAGCTTTCTTCTTCTGGTAAAATGCATGAGTTCCGTCTTGTCCGAACTAACAATCATCGGTCCCTGCATAATTGCTCTACTATGTTGAGGGCTGGCAGCATGAGATCCACTAAAGTGTCATCATGGTTCCCTGTTAGCAGGATCGTCAGGTCATCTACATAGCCTTGAGTGTAAAAACCCGATTCGTTTAAAACACGAATCAGGTCATCAATGACAATCGCCCACTTGGTGGATGAAAGAACTCGTACCTGTGGGCACCCCCTTGACACTTTGGTCTTCACGTAATGACCATGTAGCAAAGTATGTATTGTTCTGCTTTCCAACATGGAGTGCATCCACCTGTTCACCGTGTCACTAATTCCGTGTGTTTCAGCAGAACCTTATATGGATTCAATTGCCGTGTTACTGTAATCTCCCTCTACGTCTAGAAAGATGCTGCACAAGCGAACCACCAAGGACTGAAATTCATCTTGAATGAATGCAGGGAATATTTTATCACCCCATGCAGCTTTAAATGGTTTAAATTATTTAACTGCCCATCTAATTTTTGAATGAGTGACAATACGACTAGCTACTTTCCAATCTTCCATTCTGGCTCTAAAAGTTTATCCTCCTGAGGGGTATGACTTATGGTCCGCCCCCTCATTCAGGTAATCCAACTCCGAGCCAGGGAAGTATACCCTCATTAGGTGCTCAAGGATTCCATTAGTCGTCTCAGCCATTTCACCCAAAGGCAATATCAATGCCTTCAATTGGCATGATGAGTTACCTCTCAAGGTTCTCTGAAGTCTAGCATTGTCAGGTACAAGTTCCAATTCCCATTCTTTTTAGCTCCGTTAAAAAGGCGCCGAGTATCCTTTCTCAGGTACTTCAGTCTAGGATTCCATAAGGGTTGTTTCCACCAGGATAGATTCCACCAGGTTTTTAAAAATAATTTTGTTTACGAATGCTTCGATTGGGACTGTGAATTCTCTAAGCTTAATAACTAATCACAAGAAATATTAATACCTCTCTCTCTCTCTGCTTCTCTCTGTATATATAGTTAAAAGTTTGTTATAAGGACAACCGCAGGATTCCGGCGGGAGCGGATGCTAATTTGAAAAATTGCACCCGCTCCCAGCGAAATCGCGGTAAAATTTCAGCTATAACCACGTCTCACGATCGTGAGGTAGGTGATTACTATATATATTTTCGATTCCTTTGGATTAAAACTGAAGGGCCTATGACAAAGCCACCGAACGCGTCATCGGGTTGCGGATAGAGCAGTAAACGAAGGAATAACCCCTAAGCGGAGGCGTAGCAACCGTGCTGAAAGCTGAATGGCACCTGGGCGAGGTGTCTTAAACGGTGACTCTGGGATACCGGGCGACCTCTCAGTATGCAGCCTTATCCTTGTACGCGGGGCTCTACAAGGATGGACAAACCCTTTCCCTAGCTGCTCGTGGGAACAACAATGACACCACAAAAACACCAAAAAGTTGTAGATGCGGTTCAAAACGATCGAACGCGCAGATCACCCGAAAATGTGTTGGAAAATAATGCCGATCATCTCAGAGTTCGGGGTGCTAAAATCATTTAGATTAAAACACGACGACGAAGCAGCGAAACGCCCACATTGAGTGGACGAGGCAACTCAAGGATGACTTGCTAGACTGCTACGATGCCATCATTATCCCTGTTCACCGAGGCTTTATGGCTCTTATGCACACTCTTCGGTGCCAGAAACACCCAGAGCATCAGCACGTTTCAATTCAGTCATTGCGAAATCAACGTGCTTACCTCTGGAAAAATAGATATATACGCAGAGCGCTTCCCCAACCGCTGCTTGATCGAGCTGCAGTCGAAGATGAGGAAGTCACATTAAGACCAACCGCGGAAAGCAGGCACCTTCAGAGAGCTGATCACGATTTCAGGACGAGAAGGAACATTAACATGCAAGTTCCTCCTAACCCCAAGGTCTGGCTGAAATGGATGCCTTTCTGCGTGGAGAAATCCCGCAAGAGTCCGACCTCTGGACCATCAATTGCTCAGTTTATGGTGCTGCGAGACCTTTGGCTGATTCAAATCGAAGTCTTAAACCGACGATGGATCAAAAGACGCTTTCATCAACTGAACAAGAAGGTTGGATGGGCAAGACAGAATGCGTCCCGTGTTCAATGTGCAATTGACTACATAACATCTGGTGGACAGTTCACGAAAAAAGGGTTCGAAAATTCGCCCAAAAACTGAGGATCTTGAATCACAGACCGAACAAATCAAAGCTGCTGACAATCAAGTAGCATATTGTTGATAAAATACGGCTGTCACCTGACGCAAGAAGGAGAATGCAGAAGAGGAAGAGATGGTGCAGGAAAAATCAACAATTTCTCGCTGACCCATCTCGCCTCTTCGGTTATCACCCTGTTTCTGTCAAAAATCCACCCAAGCCCAACAAGGTAGAAAATTTTTGAAGCGAAGTATACAAGATCCCGAAAACACTGAAGTTGAAAGACGATACTGAGAATATTATCCGCTTCAAGGTTTTTTGCGACAACCTCATAAAATCTGAGAAGGAATGTCCATGAATCACTGCCGAAGAGGTGAAAAAAGCACTTAGAGGCACGAAGAACTTTTCCGCTGCCGGACCAGATTGTATCAAGAACTTCTGGTGGAAGAAGTTTACTTTTACACACCAAAATTTGGCCCGGATAGTCACCTCATATTGAAAGTCGGAGAAGCTTATTCCGCAGTGGCTGGTGTTAGGACGCACTACACTCCTACCGAAAAAAGACAACTTGCCCAACCCAGAGAATTACAGGCCAATAAATTGTTTGAACACACTGTATAAGATCATTACAGCTGCCCTAAACAACAGGGTTGTTGGACGAATTGAGCCTGTGTGGCGTGAGATGTACGAACAACGTGACTCGAAAAAAGGTATAACAGGCTGTCGAGCGAACCTGCTAATTGACAGGTGTGTCTGTAAAGACGCTGCCGTCCATCTTCGCGTCCTATCAATGGCCTTGATTGACTACCGGAAAGCTTTCGACTCAACCTCTCATAGACTTATCATCTGTCTGTTGGAAAGCTTGAAGGTGCATCCACACATAGTGAGATGCATAACACTGGAGAGACCTATACATACCTGGGCGTGCCATTGATATCACCGCACGTAAGACCATGCATATGTATAAAAGCTTGCATATCAATTCTTCAGTTCCGTGTTATACATTTGACGCCGTGAAGGCGAACGCGGACTTCTGCATCTGCAGTGTCTTCATAACCGAATTATTGTAAGTACAGTTTACATCGTTGCCAATGACATAGATCCTCTCCTAAAAATGTTCGGGAACCGCGAGATGATTGGTGAAGGGGCGTTCCTTTACAAAGCCGCGGCGTAAGCGGCCGAGACCACTGGCCTGAATTTTAACATCAGAAGTCAGGAAAGTGCATTACTCCATCTAGATTCTTTACTTCTGAAAACCGAAGTGAAGAAAGCAGAGGTTGAAAAATTGCACCAACAGCTACTCGACAAGAAAATGCACGCAAAATTTCAGAGAAATTTCGAAGAACAGTTCTTGTCGAATGAGCAAACTTTTGCTTTTCTCAGATCAGCAGGGCTTAATTCAGATACAGAGGGTTTTATTTTCGCATGCCAGAACAATGTCATTTCCACCTCAGCATACCGTGACCGCATTTTACGTCAAGAAGTTCCCAGCGATAGGTGCAGAGAGTGTCATGCACACGCTGAGTACCTAGAACACATACTATCGGGGTGTCCCACCTACGCAGGAACGACGTATATCTACAGACGTAATGCGGCACTAAGACTGCTTTATTACCATCTTTGTCGCTCTTACGGAGTTGGCCGCGACCCTGCCTGCCAAACGCTCCAAGGGAGATAGAGTTAATTGTCCAAAACGAGAAATGCCAAATTTTCTGGAACTACAATTTTCGGACAGCAGTCTCGTTTGCACACTCGAGGCCTGACATTGCTCTTCAAGACTTCGAGAAACAAACTATATTCATGATCGAATTCATGGCTCCATCCGAATACATCACTGCCAAGGAGAAAGAAAAGAAGGAAAGGTATCAAGACCTTAGAAGAGAGCTGCAACGACTGTACCCAGACTATGCGGTACGATTAATTGTCCTTGTGATAGGTGCTCTCGGAGATGCGAAACTATCACTGATTCGTAACCTTAAAGCCATTCCCGCGTGCCAAAAATATGCCACGGCACTTGCGAGGTGGATGCAGAAAGCTGTCATTTATTCAATAAACAAAAGTGCCATTTTCGCATTATTCTTTGAGTATTTTGGCAGAAAGTAAACTTTCTTTTACGAAAATCAGCCCACGGATAAATTGATCCAAAATGTCTCACATTTTGTCCATATAAAATGTGTAGTTTTTCACATAATTTATTTTGAAGAGAAGCCCGCTTCAAAAATGGGTATAATGTTCAATATTCAATAAACGAAAATGTCATTTTCGCATTATTCTTTGAGTATTTTGGCAGAAAGTAAGCTTTCTTTTACGAAAACCAGCCCACGGATAAATTGATCAAAAATCGCTCACATTCTGTCCATATAAAATGTGTAGTTTTTAACATAATTTATTTTGAAGAGAAGTCCCCTTAAAAGTGGATATGATTTTCAACATTTAGTTAAAAAAAGTGCCATTTTGGCATTATTCTTCTAGTATTTTGGTAGAAAGTAAACTTTCTTTTATGAAAACCAGCCCACGGATAAATTGATCAAAAATCGCACACATTTTGTCCTTATAAAATGTATAGTTTTTAACATAACTTAATTTGAAGTGAAGTCCGCCTTCAAAGTGGGTATTATTTTTAAAATTCGATGAACAAAAGTGCCATTTTCGCATTATTCTTCGAGTATTTTGGCGGAAAGTAAACTTCCTTTTACGATAACCAACCCACGGATTAATTGATCAAAAATCGCTCACATTTTGTCCATTTAGAATGTGTAGTTTTTAACATAATTTATTTTGAAGAAAAGTCGGCCTTAAAAATGGGTATAATCTTCAACATTTAGTCAACAAAAGTGCCATTTTGGCATTATTCGTTCAGTATTTTGGTAGGAAGTAAACTTTCTTTTATGAAAACGAGCCGCGGATAAATTGATCAAAGATCGCTCACATTTTGTCCATTTAGAATGTGTAGTTTTTAACATAATTCATTTTGAAGAGAAGTCCCTCTTAAAAGTGGGTATAATGTTTAAACTTCGATAAACAAAAGTGCCATTTTCGCATTATTCTTTGAGTATTTTGGCAGAAAGTAAACTTTTTTTAACGAAAATCAGCCCACGGATAAATTGATCAAAATTCGCTCACATTTTGTCCATATAAAATGCGTAGTTTTTAACATAATTTATTTTGAACAGAAGTTCGCCTTAAAAATGGCTATAAGGTTTACCATTCAATAAACAAAAAAGGCATGTTCGCATTATTCTTTTAGTATTTTGGCAGAAAGTAAACTTTCTTTCACGAAAACCAGCCCACGGATAAATTGATCCAAAATCGCTCAGATTTTTTCCATATAAGATGTGTACTTTCTATCATAATTTATTTCAAAGAGAAGTCCGCCTGAAAATTGGTATAATGTTTAACATTCAACAACCAGAAGGGTCATTTTTGCATTACTTTTTGAGTATTTTGGCAGAAAGTTAACTTTCTTTTTTACGAAAACCAGCCCACGTATAAATTGATAAAAAATCACTCGCTTTTTGTCCATATAAAATGTATGTTTCTTAACATAAATTATTTGAAGAGAAGCTCGCCTTAAAAATGAGTATAATTTTTATCATTCAATAAACGAAAGTGCCATTTTCGCAGTATTCTTCGTGTATTTTACCAGAAAGTAAACTTTCTTTTACGAAAACCATCCCTCAGATAAATTGATCAAAAATCGCTCACATTTTGTCCATATAAAATGTGTAGTTTTTAATATAATTTATTTTGAAGGGAAGTCCGCCTTAAAAATGGGTATAAACTTTACCATTCAATGAACAAAAGTGCCATTTTCGCATTATTCTTTTAGTATTTTTATAGAAAGTAAACTTTCTTTTACAAAAACCAGCCCACGTATAAAATAATCAAAAATCGCTCACATTTTGTCCATATGAAATGTGTTGTTTTCAACATTATTCATTATGAAGAGAAGTCCGCTTTAAAAATTGGGTATAATTTTTAACATTCAATAAACAAAAGTGCCATTTTCGCATTATTCTTTGAGTATTTTGGCAAAAAGTGAACTTTCTTTTACGAAAACCAGCCCACGGATGACGCCACCGACAAAGGGAGGGTTCTGTTCCGTGCTAAGTTATCAGCAGTCGGTAAAACAGTGAGGTTGGTAATGGAGATGCTTGCAAATTTAGCATGACGTGGTTCTGTTCCATGCTAAGTTACCATCATTGGGCAAGGTTCTGTTCCAAGCTAAGTTTAAGATTCTACTCCTGGTTGAGTTACCAACATCAGGTAATTACTATTGGCCGTTAACAGTACGCATCCCCAGCAGATCGAGACTTTGTCGTTACATCAGGAGCCTACCTTACCAATCGCATGTAAATAACTGATGACGTCACTCAGTACTTTTATCCAACACTCATGACAGCAGAAGCTAATGCATGTATCTGTATAGGCTCAGTACCTTTCCGAAAAAACGCTGTGTCACTCCAATGCTCACTGGGATTCCCCCAACGTCCGCAGGTGTTCCCTGCAAGTGTCATGCGTCTACTTTATAAGCAGGAGTTCCCTATTTTTACAAGTATTGCGCTGAGATTACCTAGTAATTTTTTATAATTTCTATGGACTAAAATATAACTGTATAGCTACTTATCTTAACATTTCAAAATCTAAATTATTAAAAAAGATAAGAATATGAATACATATTTTAATGATAAAACATTTAATGTATGAACTATTTAACTATAAGTGAAAAGAATGTCCTACAACTGTAAAGAAGTGGGATTCCCCTGTATCTGCCAGTGGGGTCCCCCTAACACCGCTCCAAGATTCCCAGCACTGTGACACCGATTTCTAAAGTCAATCGGAACTCTCTCTCTCTCTCTCTCTCTCTCTCTCTCTACTGTGTGGGATAAACAACGAGATGCATGAGAATTCGAAACGAATGTTTCAAAATGTCTCTCTTTCTAGCGTGTGAGTTCGACAGAGAGAGTCCGATCATGTTCGAAGAACATTTCATGCTCATTGTTTTTTGAAACTGAGAGGACCAGTCCAAATAGAGGAAGAAGATATTAGTTATCTGACCTCTAGGTTGAACTCTGTGCATGCGCAGTCTAATATTGTAGCTTGGATCAACCTATATTTTATCAATTTAAATTTCGTGCATTCAGACTCTATGGACATTGTGAAGGATTCAATTCATGTAAACAAATCAATTGAAAAAAGTGATCATTTGCGCACGCACATTATGAAGTTTCAGCAATAATCGTAAGTTACTAATTAAGATTATTTGAAAATGATTAAAAAATAAGTATAAACTAAATGGAATAACTTATAACTAATTAAACTAAGATAAACAAAAATTAGGTTGTGCCGAAATTAATTAAACCAAGATAAAACTGAATAAATTAGGTTTAAAATAATGTAAACCAAGATAAAACTACTCTAATCAAGTAAAAAGAATTAAACTAAGATAAAACTAATTAGGGTAAAAATAATTAATAACTTGAGTAGTTGAATGATAAACTAATTAATTTATTGGCGTATTTTAAGAGAATAGGGAACTAGGATTGAATACACATAGTTCAATTCGTTTAATGTAAATTTTCATTCAAAAGCATTCTTAAACCAGCTTTAATAGATCACGTTCATTATAAAAAATTTCAACCTAGATTTCAACCGATCCAAATAGTGAAAGAAAATATCGGTAATCTACCTTACTAGCATCTACGTTGCACTCTGCGCATGCGCAATCTAATACTGTAGCTTGGATCAACCTACATTTTATCAATTTGAATTTCGCGCGCTCAGGCTTTATGGCTATTGTGAAGGAATAAATCCATAAAAACGAATCGATTTTTAAAAAAGTGAGGTTTAGTGCATGTCCGCCATCTCGGAAAGTAACTAACTCAGCTTTCAACACATTATATTTCAAAAACTCGAGAATTATGAGTAACTAGCAAATCCTGTGGCACACGCATCAGTCTTATCGCTCAGTGCATGTTCACTTGCGCATGCGCAGTATGAATTTTCCACCATAATCATAAGTTACTAATTAGGGGTATTTAAAATTTATTAAAAAATAAATTTTAAGATGATAGGGTATTAGGATTAAATACACATAATTTTATTCGTTTAATAAGAATTTTTATAAACAACAATCTTAAGCTATTTTCAATACATCACATTCATTTTAAAAAACTTTAATCTAGATTTATAAAAGTATTTGCTAATATATTACATATTTTTGACGCAATTTATTAATAATTGTTTGACACCCATGGCTTTGTAGTTAATGGTTATTATTAATACAAAATTGCAACTCATATACAAGATCGTTTGGATCCGTATGAAGCAACATACAACGTTCAAGATAGGATAGCTCCTCCTCATTCTCCTCCTCCTCCTCATAATTGTCCTCCTCCTCCCATTACCCTTTTTCCTCCTCATTCTCCTCCTCATTCTCCTCCTCCTCATTCTCCTTCTCATTCTCCTGCTCCTCCTTCTTATTCTCCTATGAATAAGAGTTCTTGATTGTGACTAAGTGAGTATAGTCTGAGACACCAACGCATCAACATGTTTCGAAAGAAAAGAGAAATGCTGCGTCAAATAGTAAAAGCTAGTGATGAAATTCGACGAAAATATCGTACGTATAAGTTGGGTAAAGAAGCTTCCGAAAGTATTTTGAGAGAGACTTTTAAACCTATAGTCACACCACTACAAAAGCTAGTAATTTTACGAAAACCTGCCCACGGATAAATTGATCATAAATCGCTCCCATTTTTTCCATATAAAATGTGTAGTTTTAACATAAATTATTTTGCAGAGAAGCTTGCCTTAAAAATGGGTATAATGTTCAACATTCAATAAACGAAAGTGCCATTTTCGCATTATTCTTTGAGTATTTTGGCAGAAAGTAATCTTTCTTATATGAAAACTAGCCCCTGGAGAAACTGATCAAAAATCGCTCACATTTTATCCACATAAAATGTGTAGTTTTTAACATAAAATATTTTGCAGAGAAGTTCGCCTTGAAAATGGGTATAATGTTCAACATTTAATTACCGGAAGTGCCATTTTCGCATTATTCTTTGAATATTTTGGCAGAAAGTAAACTTTCATCTATGAAAACTAGCCCCGGAGAAATTGATCAAAAATCGCTCACATTTTATCGATATAAAATGTTTGGTTTTTAACATTATTTATTTTGGAGAGAAGTCCGTCCGAAAATAGGTATAATGTTCCACATTCAATAAACAAAAGTACCGTTTTCGCATAATTTTTTGAGTATCATGGCAGAAAGTAACCTTTTATTTACGAAAACCATCCTACGTATAAATTGATCCAAAATCTCTCACATTTTATCCATGTAAAATGTTTATCTTTTAACATTTATTATTTTTCAGAGAAGCTCGGCATAAAAATGGGTATGATGTTTAACATTCAATAAACAAAAGTGTCATTTTCGCATTATTCTTTGAGTATTTTGGCAGAAAGTAAACTTTCTTCTCTGAAAAATAGCCCCCGGAGAAATAGACCCAAAATCGCTCACATCTTGTCCATATAAAATGTGTAGTTTTTAACATAAATTATTTTGAAGAGAAGTCCGTCCAAAAATTGGTATAATGTTTAACATTCAATGAATAAAAGTACCATTTTCGCATCATTCTTTGAGTATTTTGGCAGAAAGTAAACTTTCCTTTACGAAAACCAACCCACGTATAAATTGATCCAAAATCGCTCAGATTTTGGCCATATAAAATGTCTAGTTTTTAACATAATTTATATTGAAGAGAAGTTCGCTTTAAATGGGTATAATGTTTAAAATTTAATAATCAAAAGTGGCATTTTTGCATTATTCTTTGAGTATTTTGGCACAAAGTAAACTTTCCTTTACGAAAACCAGCCCACGTATAAATTGATCCAAAATCGCTTAGATTTTGTACACATAAAATGTGTAGTTTTTAACATAAATTATTTTGAAGAGAAGCTCGCCTTAAAAATGGATATAATGTTTAACATTCAATAAACAAAAGTGCCATTTTCGCATCATTCTTTGAGTCTTTTAGCAGAAAGTAAGCTTTCGTCTATGAAAACTAGCCACTAGAGAAATTGATCAAAAATCGCTCACATTTTATCCATATAAAATGTGTAGTTTTTAACATAGTTTATTCTGAAGAGAAGTTTGCCTCAAAAGTGTGTATAATGTTTAACATTCAATGAAAAAAAGTGCAATTTTCGCATTATTCTTTGAATATTTTGGCAGAAATTAACTTTCATCTATGAAAACTAGCCCCCGGAGAAATTGATCAAAAATCGCTTACATTTTATCCATATAAAATGTGTAGTTTTTAACATAGTTTATTTTGAAGAGCAGGCCGCCTAAAAATGGGTATAATGTTCAACATTCAATATACAAAAGTGCCATTTTCGCATCATTCTTCGAGTATTTTGGCAGAAAGTAAACTTTCCTTTGCGAAAACCAGCCCACGTATAAATTGATCCAAAATCGCTCAAATTTTGTCCATATAAAATGTGCAGTTTTTAGCATAGTTTATTCTGAAGAGAAGTTCGCCTTAAAAATGTGTATAATGTTTAACATTCAATGAAAAAAGTGCCATTTTCGCATTATTCTTCGAGTATTCTACCAGAAAGTAAACTTTCTTTTACGAAAACCAGCCCACGGATAAATTGATCAAAAATCACTCACATTTTGTCCATATAAAATGTGTAGTTTTTAACATAATTTATTTTGAAGAGAAGTCCGCCTTAAAACTGGGTATAATGTTTAACATTCAATAAATAAAAGTGTTATTTTCGCATTATTCTTTGAGTATTTTGGCAGAAAGTAAACTTTCTTTTACGAAAACCAGTCCATCGATAAATTGATAAAAAATCACTCACATTTTGTCCATATAAAAGGCGTAGTTTTCCACATAATTTATTTTGAAGAGAAGCTCGCCTTAAAAATAAGTATAATGTTTAATATTCAATAAACAAAAGTGCTATTTTCGTATTATTCTTTGAGCATTTTGGCAGAAAGTAAGCTTTCTTTTACGAAAACCTGCCCACGGATAAATTGATTAAAAATCACTCACATTTTGTCCATATAAAATGCGTAGTTTTTAACATAATTTATTTTGAAGAGAAGCCCCTCTCAAAAATGGGTATAATGCTTAATATTCAATAAAAAGAGTACCATTTTCGCATTATTCTTTGAGTATTTTGGCAGAAAGTGAACTTTCTTTTACGAAAACCTACCCACGGATAAATTGATCAAAAATCGCTCACATTTTGTCCATATAAAACATATGCTTTTTAAAATAATTTATTTTGAAGAGAAGTCCGCCTTAAAAATGGGTATAATGTTTAACATTCAATAAACAAAAGTACCATTTTCGCATTATTCTTTGAGTATTTTTGCATATAAGAAACTGTTCTTTTCCTAATCCTGCAAAAATTGATCGAGTATAAATTGGAAAATTAGGTTATTATTATTTTTCAATATTTTCTTCATGTAGAGAGCTGAGTATTGTTTAATGTATCCAAAAATCTTATGGTGCAATAATAATAGTGATATAGTTTTCTAAGCATACAACCGTAAGCATAAGCTTACTTTCGCTGAAGTAGTGTCAGAGGTGACGTGTGTAGTGCCCAAACATTACCGACATTACAGTTTTCGCAAAGATCTGAGGAAGTTACCGTTTCACCTTAAGGCCATGTGACGGGTGAGTCACGTGACCGCCCTGTTAAAAATACCCGTTAAGAATCGTTAGAATCTTTTTAGAAGCCCCTAAGATTGCAGTTCGTGTTTTAAGTGGAATTAAAGAGGAATCGTGGAAAGCAATGTGTTGTAATATGTTCCTAAGGGGATACTGTTTGCGCAGTTAATTTCGCCAAATATTTGTAATGGGTTCTATGGGGAACCTAAGTGGAAATTATAATCCGAAATTACTTTTTGAACATTTCTTTAAAACGGAAATTGCTAAAAAGTAACAATAATACGTAAAAATGTAGTTTTTTTATTTTTGGGTCATATTTGGGGCGCTATGTGTGTGTGGGGGGAGGGGGTAAGGGTGGGTTAAAAATAAAAGTTATTAGTATGGTTTCATTTTATAGGTACTCCTCTTCAATCCCTAAAAAAGTTGGCACGTTTCGATCAAACCCAGAAGTATGAGTTTAATTTTTCGAAAATCCAAAATTTCCCTATGTTAATTAAATCATTCTTTCTCGCTCTCTTACACTAATTACAGTGAACATATTTTGAAATTTTAAAGAATTCAAACTAAATGAATAAAGCATATGAAAATATTATTCTGTTTTTAAAAATTCGATGGTCATTATAGGATTTTAAAAAATGTTGAACAATTACTGATACTATTATCAAAATTAAAATATATTTCACTTAAAGTACTACAAATGTTTATTTTTTTCAGGAAAATGTGTTATCTATTCATGGAAAAAGTAAGAATATGTATTTTATATGAAAAGACATACTCCGACGACTTCTAGACCATTAAAAAGTTTTAATTATTAAATTTCTGGATAAAACTCAGTGTTACGTTTATGAAAATTTTGTAGAAAATGAAGCAGAGAAAATCCAACGTGAGTGCTCATACATACGAGTATGTTAACAATTCGTAAAAAATAGGTTCTTGGTTCTTAGCTAATAAAGAACGTAATTTTCTCAATTTTCTAAATTGTAATAAACAAGGTCTGATGATGAAACCAGACTGTTCTCGAGACTTAACCGAAAACAAGTTCGAATGAGACACTAACATCTTAAATAGTCTTTTTTTATGTATTACATACGGTTCTTTAACGATTTATGTACTATTTTTATTTACAGTACCAGGAAAAGCTAAACGGTGCTAAGTCCATCGCCATTTCTGTTAGAATATTACATGTGCCGTATATTTTTTACTAAATGCACTGTAATAAATTTGGGGAAAATTTCACATTTTACCCTTAAAATGCGTTTCCCAACCAAATTTGAATAATTCCAGAAAAATTAGAAAATACCCCCCAAAATTTAAGGGATTAAGTGATTCCCATTAAATGTAGTGAATTTCTCTCATTCATATTCCAATTTTCCCCAAAAAGTTGGACATTTTTTTGATAAATTTGGAATAAAACTTTGAAATGTTAAAGACTTTAATGCGAAATAATGTTGGACATTTTTGCGACTTTAGTGAATTTACCCAAAAAAAGCAAATGAAAATTAGAAGACATTTTCTATGAGAAGTAAATCAACGCGGTTACACATTTCTATACCCATTGTACTATAAATGTTTAGTACTCTGAATTATGAGAATGATATATTCTTGTGATTTTACTTTATCTTTACAACTTTTTTGAAATTAAAAGATCAGATTGCAAATTGAATTCTGAAAATTATTACTTCAGATTTTACTAAGCATGTGTTGTAATTTAAGATTAATATTCCGGGAATCTAAATTTAATGCACAAAAGTATAGTAAAACTGTGGTCAAATTGCAAATATTTGTATAGACACTTGGAGAAAACGTGGTCTTTAAACAAAAACAACGTCCTCTTGCCTGTTTCGTTTTCAACCAAGTGAATATATCTTTTACACAAACAGAAAAAGGATTTCTGTTGAGACAAATGAAAAATCACTCAACCTTAAATTTAGGAAGAAATTTATTCAAGGACAAGAAACATCCTTTTGTAGCTAAAAGGACATTTCTCTGGGTAGTGAAATCATTAGCAATTAATAATTCTTTGATTATTAACGCCTTTTCGAATTTTTCTGATTCCACCGATATGTAATTTGTCTACAAAGGTTGAAAATTTGATAAGTAATAAATATTTTTCCTCAAATTATACTTCATCAAATTTTAAACTTTCAACCTAAATTACTGTTTTTATTTTTCAATTAAATTATGGAAAATTGTATCTAAAATTTCTTAGGAAAGAAAAAGCAGTGATTTCATACAATAATATTGGCGGAAAATTCATAACTATCGTATTAATACATCCATTATTATAACATCCAACAAGTATTTCATAATATTTTTGGAGGAAGCCCCCTAAGATAGTTGGGTACATTTCCACGAGTTTTAGGAAATATTTCCCAAAATAGTTTAGGGAAAGTTCCACAACTTTTAGGGAGTATTCTTCAACAAATATTTAGGAAATTTTCTCAAATTTTTTTGGGGAAAATTATCAAACTTTGGTTTAATTTGCGTTATCATGATTTTTGAGAAAATTTCCAAAAAATATTTCACATTGTGGTTATTAAACTGATCCACCCACGTACAGAAAGAAAAATTATTCACTTAATCGATTGTAAATTGTTCCTCCAGAAAGGTTTTTTGTCTTTACAGTGTTTGCATAATTTGGATATGTATAATATCCACAATAAATTATAATCGTTGTGAAGAATTAATTCTGGTATTGTGACGACTCTTTCAGAATCTTCTCAAGGATCCCCGAATCATCCATAATTTCCTCAAGTATTCCAGAATATTTTAAAAGCTTTGAAAAGCTTCTACAAGAATTGAAAATTCAAAAACGATATCATATATTTAAAAACATACATTTTGGAAGGATTTAGAATCTTCTAAAATCTCTTAATTTATGAATATTTGAGAATATTTCGTAATCCTCCAGAACATTCTAGCGTATTCTGCAATCCACATATCTTTCGCATTTTTTAAAGGCATAAAGTTTATTTATCGTATTCTGGAATAGTTCACGATATAATATAAAGAGATTTAATTCTGGAAAACAATTTTCTACTCAAATTGAAAAAAATTCGAATATTTCTTCTTTCAACAAGACTCTGGAACACTTCACAACTTTCTAAAATATCCGGAATTTATTAGAATGAAATTTCAGTCAAAATTTTCATTCTGAATATAATTAGTTCGTTGTAGAATGCATTTGTTTTATTAATTGTCAGAGCCCTTTATGTAAACCTCATTTTTATTACGAATGCAACGCGCAACTTTTAGAAACAATGTTAGCTCTACTTACAGTTGTAAATTTAAAATACGAGATAATAATATTTCTCTAGAATACCTCGCAAATCATACAAAGCGAGTTAAGGATGGAGCTTTTAGTTTGTTGACAATTTTAGCAAACTGTAATTGTTGAATTAATGTGGATTACTTGGCATGCTTGACAATATGAATTTTATTTCAACGACAAGTATTCTGCTGGATAAATTAGGTACGTACTATCGTAATTTAATTTTGTACTTGGCTGCTCCTTGATACCTTTAATAAAGCTTTACTTCAGTGGAGCAATGTGAAAGCTGCAAAACTTGGAAAGTGCTCCTTCTACTCTTCTACTTGAGAGTATAAAAACTTGATTCTTTTTCAATTTCAGTGTCCTTAATTTTGCATAATTCCTATTTCAAAGTATATCAATAATTTACCTGCAATCTAAATTCGGAGATTTGTTAAAAGCCTTTCCATTATTGATATCTGAAATTCAGCACCTTCACGTTGGAATATAAATGAATTTCAGGGAATATGTGTTTAAGAGTAGTGTTAGTGTTTAAAAATGTATCTTTCTGAAATATATGTATCTTTCCTGGTGCTAACAGCGCATTTTTGGTGAGACACGAAGGCGAGGCAAAAGAGAGTGCTTTTTAGATAATAAACACGTCACCTTATTCGAGTACTCGTGCACTCCAGCTTTTCGTGGCATGAAAGATGTGAGAATATTTTGGAGGAAGCGCGAATTTTTAATTTATTCACCTACCTAAGAGGGAGAGATACCTCACCTCTTCCCTGGAGGATTAAATTCTGGGAAGGTGCGCGCGGCGAAGATACACGGGATGATATTTCTTCGGAAGATTGCCTCGTGGACGTAAACCTCTGCACGCCTTTCACCGATTAGACCGAAGAGAAAATTAATTAATTTCCTTGTTCCTTCATCGGTAATCCTTAGCAGCGAGTCTCCGACTAGAGACGAGAAGTATAATTCACTCATCCTTTCCTTCTCTCAATTTCACCCTTTTACACCCCTCTAGCTCTTATTCCAAAACTAACTAAAGCGCAGAACCGTCTAAGCGTACACGGTGTGCATTACGTGTGCAGTTCGCCTTACAAGAAAGTTTGTAATATTCACTGGTGCGAAAATCCAAGCAACAATTTAATTAGACGACTTCCACTGGATACGTCCGATTTCACGTTTCGTGAGACGAAATATAACTTGTTTATTACCGAAGGATCTTCATTCAGTTCCTTTACCTCTCTCTTACAATAAACCAGTGAAACCTCACTGATTTCCAGTAAAATCTCACTGGTTGAAACAGCCCGAAGGGTATCACTGAGAATCAGTGAGATTCCACTGGTTCAATCAGTGGAATTCCGTCACCGATTTAATCAGTGAGGTTCACTGGTTACTTAGTACCAGTAGTCAACTGGTCAAGGGCTTCCCCACTTTCAAGCGAAAGATATTATATCCCCTGCTTATTGCTCGCCAGGTCCAAATATTTGCAACACAAACAAAGAGTGTACACAATAAAGTTCGTTTTCACTCAAGAAATACAAAAACCCGACCGGCGACACGCGCGCACCAGACGACTCTAGGTTCATGTCTTGACCGCGTGGAATGCTCTGTCACTGGTTGAATCTACCATTTGGCGTCACTGGTATATTCAGTAACGCTGTTTTAGCTGAGTCACTTACTGGTTCACCCAGTCAAAGTAGAAAAATCACTAGTTCACCAGTGATAATTCAAAATACTGATTCAACCAGTGACGATTTCACTGGTTCAGTTCAAGAGAGCTGATTGGTTGCGACTTGTTGAATACTTCATTAGAACTCAAAGCTAATCAGAAAATAAGTATATTCTTTTATATTATAAGCAGGGCTGCCACAGAGTAATGTAGGGGTGAAGCGGGAAAAGCGGCGCGGCGGGAAATGCGGCGCGGTGGATTTTTAGAAAATCTACCTATTATTAACGATTGAGGTTTGGTTCAGTATATGCAATTATGAATACAATAACAAATAGTGATAAAATTAGGCTATTTAGGATAATCACTGTTAAAAATAGTATTAAGTTTAAAATACTAACGTATGTTAAAATTGATATCTCAAGCACATGAAACCTCTATTTAGGTACGTGTTTATTAAATTTCATATATATTTATGATGATCGCTCAGATAATTCCATTTGACACAAAATTAAAATAAGGTTAGCAGTAATTATTGATTCTTAATAATAAAACATGATATCTTCTTACAACTAATCAAAAATAAAATTGGATTTTAAGTCGAAAAGTTCAATTACGTAAATAAATGACAGACCTAACCTACAATCAACTGTATGCACATTCAAATTTCTACCAGTCAGGACAAATTTTGGAAAGAGTTCCACAAGTACGTTGCACTTTGATCATAAAAAGTAATTCAATCGACGAATTCTAGATTATTACTTAGATTGCGAATACTTGATAATATTTAAAGAAATAAAAGCACTTTGAGTTTTCAAGCACGCTGCTATACTGACCTGTATATTATATTTAATGTAAAGTGTACAGCTATTCGTATTTTAATGTATATTAAATTTCAAGTACCGTGTATGCAAATGACTTCATATAAATTTGTATTAAATTTAATACAGATTTTTCTAACAGTGATTGTTTAATTTTCAGGTTGAAAGGTTTGTCTTAGGTGTATCTCGCCTATTATAACAGCTTCGAAAAAGTCATTAAAGCTTACACTATTTACACTAATTTATTGTTTCAAACTGCAAATGAATATAGAAATCTGATTTTTCAAAAATTGTGCGTTCGATTGTAAGAAAATGATTTTTAATTTGCACACAGATAAAATTAATATTGCGCGCCGCATTATCCGACTGGTAGGGTAAGTTGACGCACGTGGACTTTTTTGTAAGTCTTAATAATTAAGTATTTTAATTGATGAAGATTCAATTTTTCATATGAATCAAGCAAAGCTCAGATATTGATCTACGTGTTACATATTTTTCCATTATATTATCGAATATATTTTTCTATCTATCGATTGATGTGCACATAAGCTTCGGGGTGAAAGTTAAGGTTACAATTGCTAGAATAAATTTTACAAGTAATGTTCACACAAATTGTAATTCATTTTATTACAAGCTAAATAAACCTTTGACACTTAACTGCCGTATTTATATTTCGATGTTCTACAATAGGAAATGAAAGACCGTAAAATTATAAATTAAAATAACTTAAATTTTAATGCTGCAGATTTCACATCCTAAAATGTTCTCAAAACAGGGTAAATAGGATGATTTTTCACGAAAAAAAGAGAATAAATTACATTAAATTAAATTAATGTATGTACTATATTTCATTCAATTAAAATCCTTCAAATTCCTAACCTTTCAAGTAGAAATATTGCAATTTTAACAAAATAGATGAATTTTCAACCAAAAAGATGAATCTTCAACCAAGAAGATTAATTTTCTACTGAAAAACACGAATTTCCCACAACATACACGAAATTTAAAACAAATAGTTGAATTTTCTGCTGAAAGAGATGAATTTTGAAGTGAAAACGAAATAAATACATCTTCAGTTAGAACCTTTAATTAGAAAAAAAGAATTTTCAAGAAAATAGTTATGTCTTGAAATACAGCGATGAATTATTAAATGAAATTATTATTTGTCATTAAAAAAAAATGAGTTTTGAACAAAGTAGTTCTACTTCTCACTAAGCTGTTGTATTTTCAACCAAAAAACATGAATTCTCGACAAAAAATATAATAGTTAATACTCAAAATCCGAATATTCAACAAAATAGTTGAATCCTCAACCAAAACAGATTATTAATTTTCAACCAGACAGTTGCATTTTAAACCAAAAAAGATAAAATTTCTACAAAAAGAGATGAATTTTTAACCAAAAACATTAATTTTCAACCAAGAAGATTAATTTTATACCAAAAATACGAATTTTTAAGAAAATACATGACTTTTCCATCGACTAGAGATATAAACCAAAAAGATGAATTTTCAACTAAAGAAATGAATTTCTAACTAAAATGAGAAATCTTTAACCAAAAAAATTGATTTTTAACGAAATAGTTGAGTCGCTAACCAAAACAGATTATTTATTGTACACCAAACAGTTGCATTTTTAACCTAACAAGATGACAATTTTACCAAAAAAGTTGAATTTTCGAGAGAAAAATAGAATGATTTTTTACCAAAAGAGATACATTTTCAACAAAAGTTTCTTTTTTGAATTAGAAGGTAGAATTCCTTTAAAAACCTAGGACTTTTAATACCGGAAAAATTAATTTAAAAAAAAAGTTATTTTCAACTAAGGCAGTTGGATTTTCAAGCAAATAGTTGCATTTGCAACAAAAAAATATAAATTTTCTACTAACAGAGAAGAATAAAAAAAAAAAAAATTCAATTTTTAGCCACATAGTTGAATTTTTCAGAAGACGGTTGAATTTTCAATAAACCAGTGAATTTTCATCCAGAAAAGAGGACATTCCTACGAAAAAAGATTAATTTTTTATGCAAAAAGGCGAATGTTCAACAAAACAGTTGAATTCTCAACCAAAAATAGTTGGATTTTCTTATTGGATTCTATTGATACAGTTCGTATTTATGGAAAAAAAAAAAAAAAAAAAAAAACAAGAAAAGGGGGTCGTTTATTAAAAATAAGAAAAATAAGGAGAAAAAGAGGAATTCTTTGAAAAAGGGGAAAAGAAGGAAATATAGGAAAGAGTGTGCAGTTTGATATTGAATAGCATTTTCATACTATGGATTACTAAAAATTTCATACATACATTAATTAAATTTCTTTATATATATATATGAAATCTACACAGAAAAAAATGAGGGTTCAGTAAAGTTGCGGCTCAAGTAAAAGTTGGTATCATTTAGAACTGAGGCTCCAATCAGGAGCCGCACCATGCACCTGTGCAAAAAGTACGTAAAGTTGTTTCGTTGATACACGATCAATTTTAATATTTTCCAAAAGACACTGGTGATAATTAAAGTATGCATCTTATTGATTTTCAGAGGTGCATTAACAAACCAGAAATAAGGTCGCTGGAAGCAGCAAGCATAGATTTGGAGTCATGGAAGGAGGTAAGCAAAAATATATAACTTATATATACGTACGCATCCTCTACAATGCCATCTCGAAAAATACTATTAAAAAATGTTACAATAAGTCTTGATGTAATTCTTATTTGTATTATAGAACTGTCTCGTAGTAGAGGACATGACCTCGAAGAATGCCATGCCCGACGAGATGCCCGATAATCGTACGGCTAAGGTAGGAGTTTTGTGTTCTCAATTTAAGGAGTAGGCAAAACATAATAGTAAGTATATAAAAAGTTTTTGTATTTACAGGATAGTGACGGAATAGAAAACGTACCTTCTTGCAAGGAAGCTTCGCAAAAGGTGCCTCATCCTCCAATGCTTAAAGGGGAGAAGCATGAAAAAAAGCAGAGCACTACAAGGTAAGAATGAAGAAATTTAAAAGGTTTTATGAAGAACATAATTTTTCCGAATTGTGTACTAATTTGTAATTTTTATTATAGACAGTGAGGAGCATCAGCAGGCAGGCGTAGCATGCCGAGCAGGAACAAATCCAAATAACGCCGCTTGTAGCAGTTCCTTCAGCAGCGACACGGAATTGGTATGCCTCCAATGGAAAGCGGATGACGAATGACATGATGACCTACTTCTTCGAGAGAGAGGATGGAGAGGTCATCTGTCACGGGAGGCCAATGCAACCTCCACAAACGCAAGGGGATTCCAGCCCTGTCCAAGTTGGACGCAGACAAAGTGGACGCCATATTAAGTAAGTAATAATAATGATGTTGTTATATGTATCAATGTATTTAAACATGACTGACAGACGTAATGTTTAATATTTAATAAATTTATTCGTAGGTTATGTAAGCGGCCGCTTTCCTGGACTGGAGAACCCAAAGAAGGTGATTTTGGAAGCTGTCAGGGCGAAGTTGAACAATGTGCAAAAAGCGAAGAAGAGGATGGAAAACCCACAACAAGGAACAAGCGTCTACATCCACCAATTCTGCAGCCTTTTGAATTCCGCGCGTGCGCAATGAATACGTTCACTTTCTTCTTCCAGCGCAACAGTGCAATTATTAACCGATTTTTTATTTTTATCAACATTCAGCAATAAATTTTCAAGAGATTTTTGTGGGCTGATTTTTCAATTTTTTTTTGTGAAAGCAAAAAAAAATTACATTCTTAAGTTCATTGTAATAAACAAATTAACTTAACAAATAGTCCATATTATGGATTTTTCGTTTTCAAACTAAATTTTTTCGATAAAATTAATTGCTTTTATCGAAATAATTATATTTGATTATGAGAATTAGTTATCCGATATTTTGTTATAATTTTATAAACAAATTATATAAACAAATGCCCAGTGTGGACATTTAAAGGCAGAAAGAAATCGTTTTTCCCCTTAATTTTCATCCAATCATGTCGCCAGTGATGTTTAATGATGTAAAATTATTATGCTATATTTTGTAATAATTTTATAAACAAATTATATAAACAAATTTCCAGTGTGGACATTTAAAGGCAGAAAGAAATTGTTTTTTTTTCTCTTAATTTCCCTCCAATCATGTCGCTAGTGATATTTAATGATGGAAAATTATTATGCTATATTTTGTAATAATTTCATCAACAAATTATATAAACAAATTCCCAGTGTGGACATTTAAAGGCAGAAAAAAATCGTTTTCTTCCTTAATTTTCCTCCAATCACGTCGCTAGTGATGTTTAATGATGGGAAATTATTATGATATATTTTGTAATAATATTATTAACAAATTATATAAACAAATTCCCAGTGTGGACATTTAAAGGCAGAAATAAATCGTTTTTTCTCTTAATTTTTATCCAATCATGTCGTTCGTGATGTTTAATGATGGAAAATTATCATGCGGTATTTTTTGCTCATATACAATGAGAGATTCTTGTTCACAACTTTAATAATCAATATTTAAAAAAATATTGATTATCGACCATGTAGACAAAAAACCTTAACATCATATTTTTTTAACCTTCTGTTTTTTCTTTAATAAAGAAATAGTCTAGAAAAATGAGACTTGTTGAGAATATTATTTAACCGATTTCGATGTTTCCTTTTAGAAATGCTCGGCATTAACTGAAGAATACTTGTACCAAGTAATTATTAAATTTTAATAATTTGTATTGTTATAAACATTTTCATTGACAAATGAAAAAGTTTAACCGCTCTTGTACAACTGTATGTGCCTCTTACAAAAATTAATTAGAAATTTCATCAAAATTTAATTAAAAATACATTTACAAGATTGAAAATATCTTTGATGATGGCAATGCCAGATAGCTTGCTAATTCCGCGCGTGCGCAATTAATAAGTTCTGACATAGTGCTATCACTTGCTCCTTCCAGTGTTCAGCGTAGTTCGAACTTCGAATCTCGTATACTGAATGTTTTTTATTTATTTGTATTAAAATATGGATCCACGTTATCCTGTTTGCAAAATTAGTTTTACCAAATATTTCAATTTTAGAAATCACGTCAAAAGGTTACATCCAGGTGAGTAAGGACTGAGTTTGATGCAAGTTACGTATAGGTTATATACAGGTTACATATAGATTACGTATGCATTCAGTTCAGTTTAGCACAATTTTATTGTTAATATTTTGCTTGTATATTATTACACTTTGCACAGTTATGATGCAACAGAATTTTATTCAGTTTCATGTAAGTTACATATATGTTACATACAGATTACATAGAGGTTATGTATACCGTTAGTTCAGTTATAGTTTAGCGCAATTTTATTGTTAATATTTTGTTCCGTAAATTATTACACTCTGAACAGTTATGATGTAAAAGCATTTTATTGATAAAAATCTAGAAAATTTTACATTGCTTGAAAACTTGGCACAATAATTTTTCGAAGTGCAGCAGCGAACATAACCTCTTCTGGTATATCGTTGAACGAGTTAAGCTTGCAAAACATGCTGGGAAAATGCAACGTTCAGTATACACATTTTACAGGTTATGTTCGCAGTTTCACAAGATATTATTGATTGATTATAAATGTTTTTAGAGAAACTTGATGAAATAGCACCCCTCAAGACTTATGATGCCACTGCCGTGCGTAATTTCTGCGTTAAAACCTTCACAGAAAAAAGGAATTTGATGTCTCACGTTAAGAAATTTTGATACGGGTAAGTAATATCTATCATGTAAATTTCTGCGAATGAAATTGATCTCATTTAAAAATTCAGAGTGGAGATTAATTTTTTGCAGGTTATATCCTGGTATCTGCAATTTATAATATACATTATTTCAGATCAAAATTGATGATCACATTAAAAATTTACGATCAGGGTGGCCACTATTTTTGCAATTTTTGTCTCCCGGCTTTCTCCCGGTTAATATTCGTGATTTCTTCCGGTTTAGAAAAAAACATATACTCGATAAGCATCAGCAAACTTTTTTGCAAGAAGTCAGTTGACTTTGAATCTTATGAAAAATTTAAAATTCCGTTATTCATCAAATTTTTTAATATTATGTTTTAAACATTTTTAAACAATTAATCATTTCTAACTGAAAACGTCTGAAAAAAATATATATAGAACGATGTTGGACAATTTAATTAGAAAAAGTAGTTGAATAATATTGTGTAATTTCTAAGTCGAAGCGCTAAGAATTACACATTTTTTAAAATTGAAGAATCACGAAATTGAATTATTTCGGATTAAAATTTCGAAAATAGGATAATTCCAAAACGTTACAGATTGAATATTTTAAGATTCGAATTTTTGAAAATAGATCATTTAAATTCAGAGGAATTGAAATTGTATTATTTATAATTAAAATCGTTAACAATTAAAAAATTAAAAACTTTTGAATTTGAATCATTTTAAATTCAGAGTAATTAAAATTTGACAATTTGAAATTTTAAACTAAATCGAATCTTTCAAAGTCAAGGCTTCTGAAATTCTAGAATTTTAAATTGTTATTACATAACAAAATTATAATTTAACATTAAAGCCGATCACAAGTTAAAAATAAATATTAATTTTAAATGGGAAACACTAAAAATGAAAAAATGTCTACTCTGAAAAAAATGTTAATTACCAACAATTGTGATATTAACACTTTTTTATACTCAAACCCTTTAAAATTTCAGTTATTTTAGGTAAATTTGAATCGTTAAAAAAATTAATAACTTTTAAATTGTCAATTATATTTTCCAAAACTCAACCAATTAAATTTAAATTGCAAAATTAAAACCTATGAAAGGTAAAAATAAAATATTTAGCGTTAAATCTGAAAATTCAGAACTCTAAAATTGTGATCACTTAGAATTACCGAAATTATTCAATTACTGATGTATCAATTTCAGACAGTTTAGTTTTTATCTTGTTTTATTTTAAAACCAATTTTTAATTTTTTAATTTGAAATCTTCCTTTAGAATAATTTGAAATTATTTATTTGTTTAAATCTTTAACTAAAAAGCGGACAATTTTAAGATATTACATTCAAAATAAAAAAAATAATACGAAACAAGATTGCTGTAATATGATTCCAATTATTGTGAAATTTAACATTCCAAATTTACAAAATTATCTAAAAATTAATTTAAGAAAAAACTTAAGTTTCAAGGACTTAAAGATTAAACTTTTAGAATTGCGCATTTAAAACCATAATTTAAAGTTAAAATTCTCCCGGCTTTATCCCGGTTTTCTCACGGTGAAAGTTTCTCCCGGCTTTCTCCCAGTTCTCCCGGGTGAGTGGCCACCCTGGCGATGAAGAGTTATCGAAGCCAAAATTGTATGTACGTTATGTCCTGGCTTTTACAATTATAATCAAATAGTAGGTGTACGTTTCTACATATAAAATTGATGATTTCATTAAAAAATTTACAGTGAAGAGGTATCAAAGCCAAAATTATTTGCACGTCATCTGTCTAGCCCTTGCAACTTATTATCCAATAATATGTTTATATAATTTCAGATGCAGTTGATAACATCATTAGGCCGAAGACACATCATACATGTGATTTATGAGAAAAGCGTTTTGTCCATTTAAAAAATCTTAAGTCATTTAAAAACTCACGGCGGAGATGAAAGTAAAAAAACAAATTATTTGCGCGTTATGCAATGATGAACTTTCAAGTAAAAGTGAATTAGATGAGCATCTAAAGGAAATACATGATGTAGTCGTCACTTTTGAGTCTTCAATTGAAGGATGAATTAATAATAATAATAATAATTAACAAGTGTACGCTGCTAATACATTCCGTTGACAGCACGTAGTTTTTTTACTTATTACTTTAAATTAGTTTTCTCCTTCAGTTAATAATTTTTCCATTTTTTTATGAGTTAAAACACTTGGAATAAAGAAAAAGTCTTTGACCATATTCTGAGTTGTATACAAAAGTCAGAATGATTTCAAATATTAAAAAATTTGCATGACTTTTCCATTTTTATTTCTTTCAAAACTGTAAATTCTACAATTTTGCATCGTGTGAATCAGCTTTCAGCTTGAAAATTTCAGCATTAAATCATTTCAAACTGGAAATCTTCAATATTAAACAACTTCGAATTGAACGTATGTATCTAAACAGTTAAAATAGGTTAGTTTCATTTTTAAATCTGTCGAAATTTGATAGTTTTTAATTTACGTTAGGACAATAGTGTAGGCTTTCAATATTTAAAACTAACAATAAATGTATGAATAAACAAATTTGTGTCGGAAGGTATAATTTTTATTACTAAGCATTTAAAACTGAAAATTAATTATTTTTACAATTTAAAAGTGGACAATTTTCAAATTAGCAATGCAATGTTTCCCTTGCGCGTATAATATTTTTAGTTCAAAAATAATAGTGACGGTAATTTTAATTTTCATGTTGCAGGTAAAATACATCTAAAAACTCAAGGCAGCAGGAAGATTAATAGAATGTGCCCTGCGGAGATAAAGGCTACTGTACTAGAAGACGTTGCGCATGAAGTAAAATTTACCACGACACATGCAGGCCACAACATGGCCGAGGTGGGTGACCGCATCTGGCATGTGGATAGAGCTTGGCGAAATAATTTACATAAAATATATGCTAAAGAAAAACAGGTAATACATTATTTTATTATTATATGTTATATATAATGTACTTGATTTTACGGTTATTTTAATTTTATTTTCCTTTACATGAACTTTTTTTATTTAAAATTCTGTCGATAGATCATGGTGTCCAAGCAGTTGCGAGCATTGATGAAAGAAACAGACGAATCTACATTCAAAATAATGGTAGAAAACTTTGTAAAGGGTCTGTTGGCTGATCCAAATACAGTCGAATTTGGAGAGTATTTTAAGGAGTACTATTCCAAGAACATTAATGGCGGGAAACAATGCGATAAGCATTCCCTCTATTTTAGTTAAAATTAAGTTTAGAATATATAAAAAAAATGGTCTGCTGTAGTGCTCCGTCTTGTAAAAACAGAAGCAAAGATGGATTAAACTTTATCGTTTTCCACTAGGACAAAGAGAATGACGGCCAATATGGATTATAAATTGTAGACGCGACAAATGGGAAACGAATTGTAATTCAAAATTATGCAAAGTAAGTACTTATAATCATGACTGAAACAATATTACTTCAATATATGGGTTCTGAAGCTTATGGTTATATGTCATTAAATTTCCTGCGAGCATTTTTTTGGTATGTCTCAGGGAAATAAGATATAGAAGAAAGTAAGGTTAGGAACGCGAATTTTTTTTTTTTTTTAATATAATAAAAACATATATTTTTGCTATATATATGCATTTTTATACTCATTTCGAATTCCAAACAACTTCGAATCAATAGTTAAAACCTACCTGTTATCGGTAAGTAGAATAATTTGGTATTTTTTCTTTTCAATTGATCATTATATTATAAAGTTCAAAAACATTGATCTTCCTAATAATATTATCATCTTGAAATATTATAGCTAACTTTACTTCAATTTTGTTACACATTACAATTTAATTAGGTTCTAGACCAAAATTCATCTCTTAAAAATTCGATATCAAGTTCGCGATTTTGAATTTCGCGGGGAACCAAGATAGCAGTTTGCATATTCCCATCTAATATAGTATATCTTACCACAGTCAGGCCGAGCAGTGCCCAACACTAATCGGGAGCTTGCGGCATGCTAAGGGGAACGAGACGGCGGGGGAAGGCTCAGTTAGACGGGAACCAGTTCGGGAAGCAGCTGCACGTGGCGCTAGTGCTACCAACCAGTGCTTTATGCTTAATGTGTGTGAGTAGGGTAAGTGAAGAGAGTGTGCCGTGTACATGTGTCGAGCTGCAAAAAATTCAGAACCCTTATACCTGGACTGGTATTTCCGAACTATATTCTGGCTATACACTTTCTTCCAATATTTTCGTGAATGAAAATATTCACCGATACGTTTTTGATTTGAAACTTTGTGTCTTAATATTTTAAGTAAAAATTGCAAAACAAACGCTTTTTTTTTAACGACCCTATTAGAAATTTTTTGATTCTCCCAGACGAATTATTCTTTTCTTAGAATGATTAATTACAATAGTCATTATTACAATATGTGAGCCTTTGTTGAATATTATTTGCTTTTGAATGGTAACCATAACAAATACACTGCAGTCTCGCTATAGTGGCCGTCTCGTGGCTACCCTCGATGGCCTTCGTACGATCTCGGGACCGCTTGGGACTCTCCAAACCATAAACAATCAGGGCCGTGTAAACCATTTCTGTTGGAATTTTGTCTTAAAAAATTTTTTGTTGAGTGAAATCATCTGGCAGGACGAACTCCCCAGGTATACGAAGGGTTGTGCCGAAGAGATATTCCGCGGGAGATGAACCGACGTCCTCGACGTTTGATCTGAGCCCGAGCAAAACTGTTGATAAAGATCGCGACCAAACCGGATTCGCGTGACACATGACTGCGGCTTTGAGACAACGGTGCCACCGCTCAATCATGGCGTTAGGTGCTGGGTGGTAAGCCGTTGTTCGTATCGCTGGCTACCGGTAAGCTGGAGTAGTGCCTTGAAGAGTTGTGACTCAAACTGACTGCCTTATCAGTTGTTAGCGTTTCAGGAGCTCCGTAGCGAGAGACCCAGTGATCTACGAAATCTCGACACACTGTCCATGCCTCGACGTCCTTGAGGGGCACAGCTTCGGGCCATCGTGAAAAACGGTCTATCATTGGCAGACAGTACCTAAATCCGTTACTGTCGGGCAATGGACCAACGATATCCATATGGACATGTTTGAAACGTTCGTCTGGAACTACGCATTGAGCGGGAGCGAGATGATTGTGTCGCGTTATTTTTGACAGCTGGCAGTCGGAACATGCCTTGCACCAATTGGTGACATCACTATGCATTCTGGGCCATACGTAGCGCTTGCGGATGATTCGATCCGTGACCTTAGCGCCTGGATGAGCTGGATTGTGAAAGAGGTTGAATACCTTTTCTCTGAGAGGAGAGGGAATATATGGACGCAGTGTTTCGCCTGTCAAGTCGCAGTACAAAGACCTTCAACCAGAATCCCAGTTTGTTTTCCGAAAGTGCAGTGAACAATCCGGAGAATCGAGGAGACTTTTCAGTTCTTGGTCGTTCTTTTGCGCTTCGGCGAGTTCGCTCAAATTCCATTCGGTGGGTAGTTCTATTGCCTCCACACAAGAAAGAGAGTCGGCTACGGCGTTATCAACGCCAGGAAGATGTTCGAGCTTTGTCGTGAATTGAGAGATGAAGGTTAGTTGCCTTTGCTGGCGGGGAGAAGCTTTTTCTGAACGGTGCACGAAGGCGTATATTAGAGGCTTGTGGTCAGTGACCACCTTGAAGTTTTGACCTTCAAGGAAGTGTCTAAAATACTTTATAGTCTGGTAAACTGCGGTAAGTTCGCGGTCGTAGGCGCTGTAGCCACGTTGTGCAGGTGAGAATTTTTTCGAGAAAAAAGCTAGTGGTTTCCACACATCAGCAATTCTCTGCTCTAGAGCGGCTCCCATTCCGGTGTCTGATGCACCAGTAACGAGAAGTGTCTCAGCATCAATGACAGGATGTGCCAGAAGAGTCGCATTGGCATGATCCTGCTTGATCTTGTTAAATGCCTCTTCAGCCTCGTGAGTCCAGACTCATTTCTCTCTTGTCGTTTTTACGCCATTCACCCACATAGCAATGTAAGGGTGCTTGGACGTCAGCTGCGTGTTGTAAGCTGCGTCGGTAGAAGTTTGCTAGGCCAAGGAATCTGCGGAGTTCCACAACCGTGCGAGGTTTTGGGAACTGTGCAATGGCTTGCGCCTTCTCAGGAGTCGGTTTGAAGCCGCCTCGACTGATTACGTGACCAAGAAATTCTAACTCTGACCTCCCGAATTGGTACTTGCTGAGATTGAGCTGGAGATAGTAATCCTTGAGCCGCTGAAAGACGATTTTCAGATGTTCGGCGTGCTCCTCCTAATTGGAGGAAGCAACAAGGATGTCGTCTATGTAAGCATACACGAAATCAAGATCTCCCAGCGCCCGGAAGATGTATCGCTGAAACAATTGACCAGCGTTTCTGAGACCAAAAGTAGTTACGAGGTATTCGAATAAGCCGAATGGAGTGATGACGGCTGCCTTCGGAATGGCCTCTGGAGCGATCGGTATTTGGTAATAGGCCATCGCGAGATCGAGCTTAGAAAATACCGACTTTCCGTGGAGCTGAGCCGAGAAATCATGAATATATAGAACTGAATATTTATCCGGGATTGTCACGGCGTTAAGCCGACGATAATCGCCGCAGATTCTCCATTCGCCATCTTTTTTTCGAGTCATATGGATAGGCGAAGCCCAGGGACTGCTGGAGGGACGATAGATACCGTCTTTGACCATTTGCGCAAATTTGCTTTTTGCTACAGACAATTTATCCGGAGGCAGACGCCTAGCGCGCTCCGAGACTGGAGGGCCTGTGCTGAGAATGTGGTGCTGCACACCACGTGCTACGACCTCGGGTGTCTGCGAGACTCTAGTGATTTTCGGGAATTCAGTCAGGATTTCCGAGTAAGCTTGGGACCGATCTAAGGCGCTCACCCCGAAGATGCTTCCGTTTTTTAGAAAACCGGCAATGCTGAGACCCGTTGGTTGTGTTCACTAAACGAGAATTATGCAGGAATGGAACGAAGCGATAATGCGCTAGGAAGTCGGCACTGATGATTGGGTGAGGAACCTCCGCTACGCAGAAGTTCCACGTAAAATCACGATGAAGGCTGATATTCGGTGAAATTCGGTTTTTGCCAAATGTGGAAATACGAGTCTCATTTGCTGCAAATGAAATATCGTCGTTGGTTTTTTTTTTGCTGTCTTGTCTACCGGCAATAGCGAAATATCGGAGCCTGTGTCTATTAGGAAAATAAGTCCGGAGTTACGATCGCGGATATGGAGACGTTTGGCAGTTTTGCCTGACCCGACGGTCTCCACGCGGGGGGACTCCCTTAGTTTTCCGAATTCGATTTCTGGGTCCTCGCGCACGGTTGTTTACAACTTTTTGCCTTATTACCGTATCTATTATGATAAAAGCAGAATTTTTTCCCACCTCTGCTTTGAGATCGGTTGCGATTGTTCCGGTTCTGCGAATCTGAACGCGACGGGTTACGTGACCAATTGGATTGTAATTTTGAAACTTGAGTTTTTAGTTGCTTGAAATTGTTAACAAGCCAGTCGAGTTTAGCGTCGGACGTTTCCGGAGAGGTTTCTTTTGTGATCGCGGCTGAGGTGAGTTGCGATATGGGCGAACTTGGCACGGCCGCTACGAAGTTGTCCGCTAAACGAGCCAAAGTTTGCAGATCGGCGCTTTCGTTGCGCGCTAGGATCGCTGTAACGTGCTTCGGAAGGTTATCCATGAAAATAGTTTTCATGACCTCGTCCGTGCAGCCTCCGTCGTTGTAAGTGCGCAATCGATTTAAAAGGACGGATGGTTTTCCTTCGAAGGACACTTCGCCCTTGAGAAGCCGTCAGAGACGAGTCTCATCGGATTCAGCGAATCCTGAAACGATCCGATTTTTTATTTGGTCGTAAATATTCGCGGGAGCCGGTGTCGTTGTCAGGATGTCCTTGACGTGCGCAATGACATCGCTGTTGAGATGCGAAATGAAGCAATCAGCCATAGTGGCTTGGTCCGTGACACGTGCGCGACGACATGACGCTTCAAGTTGCATAAACCATAATGACGGATCATTACGAAAGAACGGTGGAATTTTCGGAACTCGATAAGAATCAACGCGTTCACTCTGGTTGACGCCCAACTGCTCGAGGGCCCTGAGGAGTTTTAGTCCCAGGTTTACTTCAGTATTCTGCCCGTTAGCCATGCTGTTTGGATTTACGTTACGCGGGAAAAAAAGAAATAAATCGCTGCAGACGTGATCGCGCAAACCAGTAACGAGAAGATTTTGAGCGCTGAACTGTCAAAATACCGACGCGAACGTGCGTACACCAACTGTCAGTAATCTTGTTTTCGGAACGATATATTTTATTTAAATCGTGCTTAAATACTGGGTAAAGGCAGATAACCCACGATTGAATTATCGTGAACAATACTTAGAGTAGTTATGATCGCGAGAAATCATACACGTCGTGAGAGTATTCGAAAGTTTGACAGGCGAGGTTACACCGCTAGTAGTTGCCGAACTAAGTGACTAGTTGTCTTTTTTTGCAGTAAATTTTACATTTTAGTTATATTGTGAACGATAACTAGCGCTGAAGGCGTTAAATATTTGGCGGAATAACTCAAATTTTAAGTAACGTGAAAAGACGTTTGAGAAAAAGCGATCTTATGATACGATTTGTTATATCCCGATGACAGATTCTTAATTTGCACTATTACATTCGCGGCGCGACAGAAGAAGGAAAAAATCACGACATTTTTGTAACGCGCACTTCACAGAAAATCGCGAGGAGATAGGTTATGTTTCAGATTACAAAGATTCTTACAAAGAATACCTTACTAATATAAGTACATATAATACATTGAGACATTTGTTCGAGGTTACATAAATTACCGAAGTTGAAGTTCTCAGGTGAAATTGAAGCTCATCTGGCCTTCGTTTGAAGGCGAAGTACGTGCTGTCTTTGTTTGAATGCCAAGCACGTTGCAACAGGAAAATGACGGCAGTATTGCCGAGCAAAGGAATCCAAAGCCAAAGTAAAATCCAATTGGGTAAAATCCAAAAAATGCCAATCGTCCATATATCATTGCTCAGTTGGTGGGTTGGGCCTCAACATTGGTAGCCATCACGTTATTTTTGTAGAATTGTAATTTATACGGTCCAGAATTGACCAAAGTTGATCTGACGCCACACCACGTGTCGGCGTATCACGTCGGGGTCACCATTTGTAGGAATCAAATACTCGATTAATAAATATAATAAGCGGCCTACGCCCGCTGTGTAATGAGTGGTGAGAGACGTTAGTCAAAATTCATAGTAACAAATAACTTTATTAATTAAATGCGGTACATTGCTCGTACTGCGAGAACGTGTCTCTTGGCTGTGATGGCGACTGACTAAACGGAAGTAGTTTTTCTAGAGAGGAAACTCTCGCATCGCTGACGATGTTTCCTCGACCACGGGTCGCGTATATAGGTTGGAAACTCGCTCGAGGATTCCACCTCGCTAAGTGGAGTAGCGGGGGTACTACGACCCTGCACCCCGCATTCAGCAGCGCCATCTATTGATCAGGGGAATCGATACTTTAAACTCAGTAGATAAGAAAGATTTTGATCACAGTGCGCTTCCATACTGGCGTAATAAACGCGTCAAAATACCGGCGAAACTTGGGAAAAATGTCTGGTGACCATAACAATTTTCATCCAACCCAGCAAAAAAGAATTTTTTGATACGAATTGGATTGAAAAGACTAAGACGCCCTGCAAATCTCGCTTTGCGACAATGACGCATTGGACCTATGTGTCAATGAGTGTAAATTCGTGAAGATGGTATTTCAATTTTAAATCTTTCTATACGTAGAAATACGGTGCAGAAGTCTGAAGTCAGCGAAAACATTTCAATGCGTTAGCACGCAAACGCTTCAACATTGGTCAATGCGTCTGAATACGTGAGGGTAAAATACACACTTGAATTCGCCCCAGTGCGTCACGACGAATTTCAGCAAGTGTTAATTTATACAATTTAATACGTAACAGAAAAACCAACGTGCGGGGCATGTCGAATTTATTGCAAGGGTACTCCGGACTGATACACGAGGGATCGCTGTTTCAAGTATCGGCGCATGTACTTTTTATTAATTTTTTTTCTAATTGACCTTGGCCACGCATTCATATGAATTGAATACGCATTTTATTCGCGCTGTCTCAATTCGTCTAAATGCGTCTCAACGCATTTGAACGAATCAGAAAACGGGATTCACGCGCATTACAAAAATGTTAATTTGCTCCAATCCGTATCAATTCTTTCTTTTTTCTGGGAAGCGTGAGTCAAGCTTGGCACCAACATTGGGAGCAGGGACTGAGAGTATAAGGTTTTAATAACTTTGGGTTTTAAACCCTGAGCCGACGAGATATGAATCGTTAGGTTTAACTCTCCTCAAGATCAGAACATGTGTACAGAGGATCGGTCCTTTAGTTTGTGTACTGTTGAAAAAAAAAGTACCCGGGATTGCATCTTTGAAAGATGTAAACCTAAAGATTGCCGGAAAGTTTTACTCCTGATGAGAACTTTACCGAAGATGTTTTCAAACGTTCCCGAAGGGAGTCGACTGCCATCCGAACGCGTTAGGTTTAGATCACACTTTCAGCTCTTTGGAGTTTAACTCTCAGTCCATGCAATATAATTCCCAACTCGTGAGTTTCTGATTTTAAAATCTGAATAAAAGCTACTTTATAGTAATTTAGCAATTCCCTACTAATGTGAAATTATATTGTACGCATGTTCAAAACATAACTAAATATTATCAACATTGTCAAAACTTGTAATTATTTTGAAAATTTTCAAATTTTTGGTGATTTTTTTTTAATCTGCAAAATTAAATAAATTGTTTAAAGTCCTTCAGATTATTCTTTGACAATTTTATAACTGTTTCTAAATGTTTTGCAATTACGACATTCCTACAATATCTTATAATTTTATATTATTTTTTAATCGTTTCAAAACTTCTAAGCACCCCTTAAGCTTACTCAAATTTGTTATAAAATCGTGCACTGTGGCAAAATTTTGCTTTAAAATCGTTCACACTTTTTTTTTGAGATTTTTGGAAATGATTGCAAATGTTTTGTATTTTTTTCAATTTTCTCTTCGAATTCATTGAGAAAAACGTCTTTTCAAATTTTCCCATGAATCGTACAAAAAAATTTTCAATTCTCTTGATGCCCTGCAAGATTCGGTTTATCTACAATGTTTGTAAATCCAGAAAAATAAAAAGAATTGTCTTAAAGTCTTCCATATTCTTTTTCCATACATTTTGAACTCTTAAAAATAGAAAATTATTCTTTTGAAATAAACCAGCACCCTTTGAAATTTTTCCACACATCCACAAAAATCTTCTAATTTTTTTCGACTTCTTTAAAATAACTTTCTCCTATCATTTAATTCTTCTTATCCCTTTGAAAGTTTGTAAAAGTTTTAATTATAGTGTGGTACGAAAATCTTGAAGACAGAATTATTTCCTAATATTCAAAAATCATTCACAATTTAAATGTCCTCTTCTATCAATCATGTTGAGAAACATTTAGAAATAAATGTTATGATAAAGTACAATTATTTAGTAGGAAATTTCGATATGCAAAACTAATGGTGCAGAAAAATAAGAAATGTTTATTAATATACAGAAACAACCTAAAACTACAAGTTATGTTTCCGCAGTGTTGCACGTAGCTTTTGAGAATAGTTAGCTTACAGTGTAGTTAAAGTCTTTAATCATTTTCGTGAAAAATATTTTTTTTTTTTTTTGGTTAAAAAATAATTAAATGGAAATTTAACTATTTTACTTTGGGTCGACAATGATTTCTGTTCTTTTAGTTTAAAAGTGTACGATTTGGTTGAAAGTTCATTTATTTTTTATGAAAATTCATCTCGTTTAGTTAACAATTAATCATTTTGCTTGAAAAATCCACTTTGTTGGTAGAAACTGATTTTTTTTGTTCAAAATTATTTTCTTAACTGGAATTTAAACAATTTTGTTATTGCTTGACTCAGTATGCAAATTCATCTATGTATGGTTGAAAGTTATTGTTCTTCAGTAGAATATTATTCTTATCGTGGGAAAACTGTCGACAATTTAGCGATTTTGATGAAAAAAAAAATGTTTTCGTTGACAATTTTTTTCACATGAATATTTAACCATTCAATTATTTTTAATTTATCTTTTTTGGTTCACAATTCTTTTATTTTGCTAAAAAAAATGTTTTCTTTTATTGTTGAAAATAAATTTATTTACTACCCCATTTTTGGTTGAAAATTTAACTATCTTCTTGAAAATTCGTTTTTTTTCAATTCGTCTTTTTGATAGAAAATTATTTTTGTGAAAATTCATCTTTTTTGGCAGAAAATTATTCTTCTTACAAAATCCATCTAATTTTGTTTAAACTTTATTTCTTTGGTTGGAAATTTATATATTTTGTAGTAATTTTTACATTCTCATTCATGAGAGTGTAATGTAATCGTCCAAATTTTCGATCTCTGGTTTTTAACAGATCTTTACGCCCGAGGACGCGTTCGGTGGCTTTGTCATAGGCCCTTCGGCTCGATTCCTGAGGAATCAAAACCGAATATATATATACTTTATACAAAGAAAAAAGAAATCGAATTATAATATATAAAATTCTGAGTGGCCCAATTTCCCCAACGTTTCCTGGTTAGTCCTGTTTTACGGTACATTGTGAGAAAAGGTTATTTTTATGTCAATTTTCATATTTTTGAATCTTATTGTGGGTTTGCAAACTGTTATTTTTCTCGATCTAACTGCTAGATAGATAGAAAACAAATTTTGTACTAAAACTTAAAATTTGACTTTCTTCTCTTATGCTGAACTACCCTTTATAATAAGATTTATCAATTCGTAGTAATTTGGTTCAAAACCGATTAATATTTGTTTTCTGAAAATGATTATTTATAATTAATATACTTATCCCGAAAGCGAGCCCGAAGCTTCCCCAATAAACAAATATTTATATGACTATATTATTATTCTCGAGAGAATATTTTTCGAAAGACTAATTCAAATAATTCTATGCTTTAAAAAACCAGAAAATCGGATAAAGTAAACTTTTTATCCATGTGATTTCCTCGGTGATTTCACATGGCAATATATAATTGTGATGTGTGTAGATTGCGTAAGATGAACTCGTGCATGACCGAGCTTTCCTCTGACCTTCTATAACAAAGCTAAAGTGATGTCGTGTGAAAAAACGACGCTTTGAAATGAATGGAATTTATTTTAGAATCCACTGTCCAAATCAGTTTGCATTTATACACATTCTAAAATTTAAACGAATTAAAATCCTCCGCAATTAATTGAAAAAAATTCTATTCTAGAACAGTCGGTAGCTAGAATTTCTCAACACTTTTTTTATACATTTCTGCCTGGCCTCTTTTATTTCCACTGGAAATTAGTTTTTAAAATCTGTTTCCAAAAACTGTTCTCAATCATTTTAAGAATTTCAGTATTTTAAGAACGCCTTCTAAAAGTTGTTTTTTTTAGAATGAATACTTTTGAATTTACATTTATTTAAAGACGTCTACCTTGGTGTCTACTCCAGAGTGGCCGAAAAACTTCATTTTCAAAACTAACCGACCTTTCCCTGATTAAACACTACAAAATTTGCATTCTCCCTGACCATTAATACTCAAATACCAGAATTTTAATCTTGTAACATTTTTAAAATATAATATTTTGTAAACTGAATAACATAATTTTAGATTAAAATTTCAAATTTATTTATTTATTTCAACCGAATTCTCGACCAAAAAAGATGACTTTTTAAGAAAATACTTGAATTTTCAACAAAATAGTGGAATTTTTAACCACCTTTTAATCACATTTTAACCACAAAATGATTAATTTTCAAAGGAAACTTTTATAGATAATATTTCAACAAAAAATTAATTTCCGAACAAATATTATTTTTATCAAGAAAACATAAAAATTCTTCCAAAACAGATAAATTTTTGTACAAAACAAGCGAATTTAAAAAAAAGCTAATTTTTAACCTAGAAAGATTTCAGTTGAATTCTCAACAGAAAAATATGAATTTTCAACAAAAAGTTCCTTTTCTACTAAAAAAGATAACTTTTTAACAAAATTTTGGAATTCTCAAACAAATGATAAAATTTTGAACTTAAAATATAATCGTCAGGAGAAAGCAAATGAAAAATAAATAGAAATAGAAATACAAGACTAATACATTACTGGTAAGTATATTATATCAGCGTGGCCATAAAACATAAATTTCAAAATTCAAAATTATATTACATTACAACTTAAAATTTAAAAACTTGAAATTAATTATCCTTCACTGGTATTTAAAGTGCCTCGTATAGAAATTCCCTGACTTTTGCAAGATTTTTTTCAAAATCCCTGAATTTCCCTGACTTTTCCCTGATTTATAGGTTTTACCTGACCTAGGGCCACCCCGCTACTCATACCAAAGAATCGAGCTATCTGGAATAAATTTGAAAACTACAAAATCAGCGAATGGAGAAAATCAAAGAAAATATTTGAATCTGGTCTTCCCTATTCCATTTAATTTATTAGATACTTGAATAGTTTTTAGACTATTGCTGGGTAAGTTTGATGCAATATATACATCTACGAAGAAATAATTGATAAAAATTGTTTATTATTATTACACCATTAAGCCGTTTCCCTTTCGGGTAGGCGTGAATTGCTCGGTTGGAAAGTAGTTGTGTGTGGATGGGTATATAGGTATAGGGTAGACAGGTATATAGGTGTAAGATATAGATATTTTAAATTTATATAGAATTCTCCTTTTATTTATTTAAATGACACGTTTGTTCCGCAACACTGCTCCGACCCAGGTTGCTGATCAATCTCTTTATCGATCACCCCACGTGAAGAGCCTCACAAAATTGTTATATGTGGTTCCCCACTTAGGTCCATTAGTATCCAAGGTCTTTGTTTCAGGCGTCATTCACTCTACTCACATTCTTTTTCTAAACTATTTGTCGCCACACTTTTCTGTCCTGGCATAATACTCTAGCTTCTTTCACGTCCATGCATTTTTTCATGCAAGCTCTCACGTTTCTATGGCTTCTTATATCTCTTCGGTTTAATGTCTCAATCACAGATGCTAACCATTCTTTCGGCGGTCTACCTCTGGGCATTCTGCCATTTATTTCACCTTTGTAAACCTGTTTGGTCAGTCGTTTATAAAAACCATTCATTTTGTAGTAAAAGTCAATAAAGAACAACATCTCTTTGAAATTTCATGTTCAGAGAAATCATATTATAAGCATGAAAAGATGAGAATACCAACTGGATAAGAACAATTTAGTTTTTCCTCCCACCCAACACGGCTTTTTTTATTTTTCATTCTATGAAATTTCATGTTTGCTTTATCCCGTTGTCATTCTAATGTATGCCATTCGAATGGATTTAATAATGGTATTATGTAGAAATATTATAAGTTTTATATTATTACTTTCAATTTGAGATTGTGCAATTAAAATTCAATCGAAATTGGTATTCAATGCGTTTAATTGCAAATTATTTAATTATAAACTATAAAAATTTAAAACTGTCCACTTTCTTAAATGATTGATTCTTAGATTTTTAACTGAAAAGATTGCATTGAGGATACAATGACCTATAGTCTACAACTCTACAACAAACATTTCTTGAAACTGATTGACGTCACCGATATACTCTAGTCATTTACATCTAAAAAGGATGACGAATTGAATCGTAACGTGCGCATGGATCCGGTGCCAAAGGAACTCATATTTATTTTCTTCTTTTAGCTTACATACGCCTAAACATTATTCTCCTAAATAATTCCCAAAATATTTTATTCTTTATGAAAGAACAAGAGGTATTTCAGCAATATTGATTAAAATCACTTATCAAACAATAGATAATTTCTACGCAACCTAAGTCATCTCATTTCCATATATTACGTCAGCAGATAATAGAAAACTTGTGCTTTTAAAAAGAAGCGACGTAGTACTCTTTAAGCTTCAGAATGAGTCACATATTTCCCGGTGTCGTAATTTAAAACGAAGACTTCGTTTATGAAAAACAGATCGAAAAAAAGGGGAAATAATAAACTTGCAAGTCTTGAAATTGGTACAGACACCGGGGTGTAAGCATTTTTGAATTGGTAATTTGAGGATTAGCATTTCTCATTCGAGCGAAGCACAAAACATTTCGCTTTGAACTCGAAGTTAAAACTAGACGTCGCTTTCGATAGCGTGCAATATTTGCATCGAAAGTTTTGCTGCTAGAAAGAGCAATCCGGTTTAGATTGTAAAGCAGGAAAACGACCAACAATGATTTCCATTCAGATTCAAAGTTCCCGAGTTCAGCATTTTAGAGGGTTAGAACGGCATTTTCATTCATTAAATACACTCCTGTCAAAACCAAAGGACGTCGTGCCTAAGACTTTGCAGATTTTCCACCAGCGATGTTGCAGGTCCCCAACTAATACAATCAAAGGGCTTTTTATGAAAAGTTAAAGGCACAAAAAGCTGCGAAGTTTAATTAGCCCAATTAAAAAGCTCTCGACTAGAAAGTTTATCCGAGGCCTCCAAGAAATTTGTTTTAATTGGGAAACATCTTTTCCGTTTTAAGTAATCAGCCGAGCGAAGTCAAGTGTAATCGTTAGCAGATTTACTCGCGAATTTGATATATGGATGGATAAAGATATGAATTTTACATTTAATTAATGCTGAAAAGATTGTTCATTCAGGCGCTTTAATTTGTATTTGTGCATAGTAATTGTAAACTGAATTTTTATTAAAAAAGGGGTGAATGACTTTAACAATAAAACTTCTCAGATGAATAAAAAGAAACAAAAGCATCACCCCTATATATTTCTCTGTAAACTCATTTGTGTCAATAAAAAAATAACCTCGAACTTTTCTTTCCCAATTTCGTGGTTTTCATTCGTATTTAACTCGTGTTTCTTACAAAAAACCCAAGTGCTGAGATGCCTTATCTCAAAGCATGTTCATTGTGTAAATATAAAACAAGAACCTTTCGACTTTAAATAAAGTGTGCCTACTTTAGATTTAGGTACTGAGAACATGACTGTACTTGGCGGTGATCACTTGATTATTACAGAGATCATTACTATAGCTTTTGAAGTTAATTCGTTCGCTCCAAACTCAATGGTAAAAGCGTCTGCGGATATACTGCTCTACAGGTTTTTGCCTCCCAAATATTTCTGGTAATTTTGGATAGGGTCGAAAACCAACATTTTTTACCATATTTTATTGTCTGTAAAAAATTAACGTGAGGATATTTTCTAGTTTTTCCTTTAATACATATCAAAGGAATGACTAGAAAAAATCCTTGCGGCATTTGAAAGAATGAGTAGCTGATGATTGATCTGAATGTTCGTAAAAGCCGGACTTTCGACGATATGATCGCTCTGCATACTAAAATGTAAATTTAATGTCTCGCTCGTCATACGCGCTTACGTAATTGCAGAGTGTACGGAAGTATGAGAGCGATCGTGCTCACACTTTATTTACATACGAGTGTATACTGTATTAAGAGAGACTGACTTCTGTGGCGAGAGTGAAAGAACGACATAATTATTATTTCTCGCGTAACGAGGCAGGTGTGACTCGACTCGCGATACAAGAATGAGGAAGAAGGAAGTCTCGATCGTTTAGGACCTTTTTCAAAATAGCTTCCTTTGTTTAAAAGCAATGGATATGCAGTGATCAACAATTTTCTACATTAATATAAATACAATTTTAAAATTGCAGTCTGTAATTTTCAAGTCTATCAAATTCAAATTAATTTCGAATGAACCTGAAAGACATCACGTTATTATGAACGCTTTTTAAAACTTGAATCTTTTTAGTTTCATTCATCTTATTCTACATGCTCTCAATATTTGAAGCTGCATAAAAAAAAAGAATTTCTAGACCAAGAGAAATATTGACTAAATCAAGTTCAAATTCAAGATTAAAAAAATATACAAGTTTCAGCGCGCATCTGTCGGATCTCGCGCTTTGCACTATTTTTGTGTTTCCCCTACTGACAACTGTAATTTAGTAATTGTGAATTCTGTTTTGTTAAAGCTTCTTCGGGTTTAACGAATGCATTCTCATCACGTGTTTCGCGCTTCGCACTCGATCAAAGTATGTCCAAAACGCGAAATTTTCTATATTATCTTGAATTCTATTATATAGTAAATGTACGCTATATTAATTTCTGTAACTAAGTCCATTTTTATTTTAGTCATACGACCTAGCTTACATTGCATTTCCATTACCACAAAAAGTTATTTGCAATACAACATGCTACGTTTTGGGTTCAACTTTTCGCCCTTTTTACGGATAAAATTATAACATATCTAAGAGCATTATTTTACATTGGTTATTACGTCGTTGAATTAATGAAATAGCAATCATAATGTCAATATTATTGTCATAATTGTTATTACTTTCATAGCCAAATATGACGCAAACTGGATAAATCCTACAAATTCACATGAATTTAATACCTTTCATAATAAATTATGAGAATGTAATACAAATACATTCATTTCTATCTTCCATTGAGTATACTTCTAAAAAGGTTACCCAAGAATATTGACTTGATACTTGGCCCACGGATTCCTTTTGCATCCCAGTTAAAAGTCCTAAAAAGATTTTTTGGCGCTGGTTAATAGAAATTAAGACATTAACCATTTTTGTTTAAAAAAATCTTTCTGTTTTAAACCTAAAAAAATATTGATCCGAGATATAAATGTTATACATAAAAGTTTTGGATCTTAACGAAACATACATTTTTTGTATTTCTACTTAATATTTTTCGAGGAAAACAAACAAGTGCATTTTTAGATTTTTTTGTTACAAAAATGTCAAAACTTTCGATACTAGTGTTCAAAAACATTTCGGGGGATGTGGCCCGCATGTCCTCCACCCTCACACGCCAAACCCCTTTTCCAGAGGCAAAAAAACCACGCGTCCTATAGTGTTGCACTTTAAAAACAGACTATTGACTATCAAACGATTCCTTTCACTATTAAAGAATTTTCTATTCAAAATTGGCATGAGAGGAAATCCTTTCACAGTTAAAGGATTGACGTTTCAAATGCTATCCTTTAACTGTGAAAGGATTTCCT
Organism: Andricus grossulariae; assembly: GCA_011634705.1. NCBI lineage: Eukaryota > Metazoa > Arthropoda > Insecta > Hymenoptera > Cynipidae > Andricus > Andricus grossulariae. Next base: position 2,792,225 of record JAABKJ010026545.1, on the reverse strand, counting down.
TTGATCTTGAAGTGAAATCTATTGTCGGACGAAAGAAAGAATGATTTGTACGTTAAAAGAAAATTTATTGCATTATATTAGGTGCAAGTAATGTAAAAAAGCTGATATTTGGTAAATGTCAATATAAAATGGCTAATTATCAATTCTATAACAACAATCCGTTCTAGATTTCAGCATTAAAAAAATCTAAAGATACAACTTTGTATGCGGTACCAATTTTTCATACGTCAAAAGCGTGAAAAGTAATGAAAAGTGAGGTTATCCTGATAAAAAATTATTCTTTCAGTACACGTACCTTCCAAAGTTTTTGCGTCACATCCTGGGATTCCTAATTTTTGGAAGAAATCCATTTTCTACATCATTTCGCACGTTTTTTCATTCACTTTATCAATTAATAATAAATCGTGCAGTGAAAAAATTTACTTGCGCACTTTGGGTGCTAAACGACATTCACTCATGCGCAGGCGCACTTTCTGCGCTAGCCAAGAAATGAAATCCTTTAATAGTTAAAGGAATTCTTTTCAAAGTCGAAAGAAATCGTTTCTCAGGAAAGCTACTTCCGTATTGCATTTAACGGATTATTCTTTGAACAGTGAAAAAGTTCTATTGATGGACAAAAGAAATCGTCTTAATTTCAAAGGACGCATTCTGAATCGAACGTAATTTTACCGACTTTTTCCTAGAGCGAAGGTATTTTAAATCAGGAAAGTTGTGCGATTAACTAACTCCTACCTCTTTAAGGTTCCTACTTTAAAATGGCCAACACCACTAAACAAAAAAGAATAAAATATATAAATGGGGTATAATTTGCCAAGTGTCCCCGCCTAAAATTTGGTTGTCGTCTACCGTATTCAAACTCTGCTAGATCGTAGTGCTAGTGGACCTCTTTAAATTCTGTAAAAGAGGCACACCTAGTACAACGGGTTATCAAGATACAGGGGCCCGAATTTCGACGATTTACCCCGACTGCTTACTTTCAATTGTACATAACTCCTGATACAGTGATAAATTTTACTTTTTTATGAGGAGTTTGAAAAGGTATTTTAACAAGGCTTACAATAAAAATAATTATGAAACGATAACAAAATTATTTCACCTTGATTTTTCATTTTAAAAAACATTTCTGCGATTTTCTACCAATGCGGCATTTTTGATATTTTTTTTAATTAGGCTAGAGGAAAAGCTTGATTTTTTCTCTTGAAAAACATCCTAAAACGAAAATGGGATGGAAAGTATTGGTTGAGTTGTAGAAGGTCATAAGAGCGCGGGTGCCTCACGCCAACTAGCCTCATGCAAAGAAACTCATAAAACGAGGACTTGTCACTTAAATGGCTTATATTCTAAGAATCTTAGATAACTTAGAAGACCTCACGTCGTCCGATGGGGAGTCAATTTTGTAGTATTCGCAATAATTCAATTCATGAAATCGATAGATTTAGTATGACATGTAAGAAAAATTAATGTTTGATTATTATTAGTTAGAAATAGATACTGTTTGGCAGTAATTTTAACAAGGTTTATAAGCAAACTCTCTGTTTGACAACTTCTGAACTAATAAACTCGTTTTTTATACGGTATGAACTAAGAATGTCCTGCCAATGTCTCTTTGCAACGATACATTGTCAATTGACTAAAAATGTTAATTATTTCAACAATTTTCATAAACAAATTCATGGTTTGACTCTGATGTGAATTATCTTTCTTTTTGGATTTTTCTGGTACAAACTGTCAGACAGATGACAGATTGCATGTGTTTTAACATTATTTTTATGTATAAGCTTCGGGAATTTTTCAAACGAATCACATATCAAAATATCAAATTATTATTCGATATAGGTAAAAATTATGTTTCAACATTTTTCATTATTACAGAAATTCTTGTAAAAAGTTATTTTAACCGCAGCTATGCAAGAAGAGAGACAAAGATGCTAATTTGGTTGAAAAATAAACTGTGATATGCCCGTAAGTTCAAAATGGTCCATCTTTCGAAAAAAGTTATTAGAGCTCATATGGAAAGTATCACTTGCCGTAAAGCAAAAACTGTCCTAGTTTTCGAAAAATACCGAAATTATTGTTAATCAGGGGCATTTTTTTATCTATTAAAAACAGGTTATGTGTAGTATTATGCTATATTTGAATAATAAACATATTTATTCATCTAATATTATGTATTTTTATATCTGTACAAAAGAATCACTCTTAGTGCGCAGTTTTAAATAGTTGAGAATGTAAGTTATACACTTATTTTTATGTATGGTTTAATGGTCAGGATATCTATAGCTACAAATTTATGACCAGTCGCATCAAGCATTGTGATACCTTAGTTCTTACATGTATTATGATATAATTAAACAATAGTACAGTTAATACTAGGTATCGTAATTGTTAATAAATGCATCATCTTGACAGTATAGAAACAGCAGGAGTTAAAAACACTAAGTAAAACATGTGCGATCGAGAATACCTCTAAATCTAGAAAATTATGGCCTGTAGAGGAACGCATCTGAATTAAAAATACATTATTTATGAGGCTGTGGATGAATAATGACTGATCGTACAAGAAAATATCAAGCGAATAAAAAACGGTCCTTTGTTCGAAAGTTTCATGGCAAAGGAAGTAAAAATTAATTCTGCTAATTGACTTTTTTTGTATCAAAATGAAGAAAAATAATAAGAAGATGGTACTGAGCAATTACTACCAGGAAAGAAAAGAGAGGGACGAAAATAGGAAGAGTTGATACTTTCTTTATCTCCGCAAGTATGTCGCCATCTACTGGACCTCGGAAACATTAACTCCCCAAGCAGTGCTTCTCAGCGTAGAGGGAAGCTTCCCTCTACGCTCTGAACTTCCTGCAAAATGTTCCTAACGGGCCTCAGTAGAAAAGGTATTTAGCGTCCAACCTCACGTGAAAAGACCGAGGCAAAACCTGTGGTCATTTTCAACGGTAGCCCAACGGTCCCTCTCAACGGTCTTTCAACGGTTTGGGAACGGTGTATTTTCGTAAGGAAAGTATGCTAATTGACTGATCGTTGCCAAGTATTCTAAATTCAATATTTTGTTTTTAATTAGAAAGTGAATAAAAATTTGATACTCTCAAAATAAAATAGAATTTCAAGCAGCCAATAATTTATGCTAATTGAATTCCCTTTGAAGTTTTTGTCATGCAGCTAATAAAAGTATGCTGATTGAAAAAAATTATTTCGACTCTACAAAATTGTCAAGAGGAAGAATGAATTATCGCTTTTTATAATATTTGAGAAACATGGATTCAAGCAGCTAAAAAGTGTGCTAATTGAACCATCCTAAAATTATCGTTATGCATCTAATAAAGTATGCGAATTAAAATCTCGTCCAAATTTTTTGTCCTGCAGCTATTAAAAGTATGGTAATTAACAAAAATTAATATCGAATGTATAAAATTGTCAAGTGGAAAAATAAATTTTCGCTTTTTATAATATTTGAGAAAAATGGATTCAAGCAGCTAAAAAGTATGCTAATTGAACCATTTTATATTGATCGTCATGCAGCTAATAAAGCATGCTGATTGAATGACCGTTCTCAAGTATTCTAAATTGAATATTTTATTTTTAATTGGAAAGTGAATAAAAATTTGATACTCTTAAAATAAAAAAGAATTTCAAGCAGCTAATAATGTATGCTAATAGAATTCCCCTGCAAGTTTTTGTCATGCAGCTAATAAAAGTATGCTAATTGAAAAAAATTATTTCGAATGTACAAAATTGTCAAGTGGAAGAATAAATTATCGCTTTTTATAATATTTCAGAAACATGGATTCAAGCAGCTAAACAGTATGCTAATTGAACCATCCTAAAATTATCGTCAGGCATCTAATAAAGTATGCGAATTAAAATCTCTTTAAAAGTTTTTGTCATGCAGTTAATAAAAGTATGCTGATTGACAAAAATTATTTCGACTGTACAGACTTGTGGAGTAGAAAAATAAATTGTCGCTTTTCATAATATTTGAGAAACATGGATTCAAGCAGCTAAAAAGTATGCTAATTGAACCATTTTATATTGATCGTCATGCAGCTAAAAAAGTAGCTAATCGACTGATCGTTCTCAAGTATTCGAAATTGAATATTTTATTTTTAATTGAAAAGTGAATAAAAATTTGACACTTTCAAAATAAAAGAGAATTTCAAGTAGCCAATAATGTATGCTTATCGAATTCCCTTTCAAGTTTTTGTCATGCAGCTAATAAAATTATGCTAATAGACAAAAATTATTTCGAATGCACAAAATTGTCAGGTAGAAACATAAATTATCGCTTTTTATAATATTTGAGAAACATAGATTCAAGCAGCTAAATAGTATGCCAATTGAGGAATTTTAAAATTATCGTCATGTAGCTAATAAAGTTTGCTAATTAACTGATCGTTCTCAAGTATTCTAAATTCAATATTTTGTTTTCAATTAGAAAGTGAATAAAAATTTGATACTCTCCAAATAAAATAGAATTTCAAGCAGCCAATAATGTATGCTAATTGTATTCCCTTTCAAGTTTTCGTCATGCAGCTAATAAAAGTATGCTGATTGACAACAATTATTTCGAGTGCAAAAAATTTGTCAAGAAGAAAAATAAATTATCGCTTTTTATAATATTTGAGAAACATGGATTCAAGGAGCTGAATAGTATGCTAATTGAACCATTTTTGAATTATAGTCATGCATCTAATAACGTATGCTAATTAAATTCTCTTCAAAAGTTTTTGTCCTGCAGCTAGTAAAAGTTAGGTATTTATCAAAAATTATTCCGAATGTACAAAATTGTCAAGTAGAAAAGTAATTGATCGCTTTTTATAATATTTCAGAAACATCGATTCTAGCAGCTAAAAAGTATGCTAATTGACTGATCGTTCTGAAGTATTCTAAATTGAATATTTTATTTTTAATTGGAATGTGAATAAAAATTTGATACTCTTAAAATAAAAAAGAATTTCAAGCAGGTAATAATGTATGCTAATTGAATTCCCTTTCATGTTTTTGTCATGCAGCTAATGAAAGTATGGTAGTGGCCAAAATTATTTCGGCTGCACAAAATTTGTCAAGTAGAAAAATAAATTATCGCTTTTTATAATATTCGAGAAACACGGAATCACGCAGCTAAAAAGTATGCTAATTGAACCATTTTAAATTGATCGTCATGCAGCTAATATAGTATGCTAATTGACTGATCGTTCTCAAGTATTCTATCTTGATTATCTTATTTTTGAGTAGAAAGTGAATTACAATTTAATGCTCTCGAAATAGAAGGGAATTTCAAGCAGCCAATCATGTATGCTGATTGAATTCTCTTGAAAAGTTTTTGTCATGCAGCTAATAAAAGTATGGTAGTTGGCAAAAATTATTTCAACTGCACAAAATTTGTCAAGTAGAAAAATAAATTATTGCTTTTTATAATATGTGAGAAACATGGATTCAAGCAGCTAAAAAGTATGCTAATTGAACCATTCCAAAATTATCGTCATGCAGCTAATAAAGTGTGCTTATTAAATTCTCTTTAAAAGTTGTTGTCATGCAGCTATTAAAGTATGCTAATTGACTAAACTATTTTAAGCATATAAAATTTTACAATAGATAGTGATTTGGAATGTTTTCTTGTTCTTAATTTGCATTTTACTGCATAGGACTTTCCAAAATATCATGTATGCCACCTCCTGTGATTAAGCGATTAAAAAATCGTTCAGGAAAGGCATTTCGCAGTCTTATCTATCGGCAGTTGAACTTGCCTATAGGCTGTTAAGAGATTACCGTCAAGAATGCACATTTGTCTGGGAAGGTGAAGCAGATGAAGAGCTCTTAGAGGAGCAACAGGCTCTTGGCCCATGCCAAGAAGAAGATCATGACGTCAACGGATCGAAGAACAAAAAGTGTGGTGCGTTTTAAATATCTTCCAGAGCATATGGATTCTCCCATTTTCAGAAAAACCACCACCCACGAAGATCGGTATTTCACACCCCCGTAGTATCTACCATTCCGAAAGCAAGGTCAACCCCTTTTGTAACCACTAGAGTCAACTCGGAAGGAGTAAACGAGGACAGAACCGTAAGAAAGCCAAAAATTCAACTGCGACGCTTACAAGAGTTCGACACGACAGCGGAAGTCAACACGAGATCCCATCATTTCTCTACTTCCCAGATAGATTTCCAAATGCCCTATATCCATTCTCCAAACACCCCCCCCCCGTCCTTTCCTGAACCCATGGAACATGTAGAAATAATGTCAACAACCACCTGTATGGATGAGCCTCAGATCGCCCATCAATGGACAAAGCATCTCACGTTTAGAAGAGATAACTACGCCCACTTTATTTCTGAAGATTGTGAACCAACAAACCCTATCGCTAAGCTCCTAGCGGCTACAGAGGATCTTGATTTTTAAAACCTCTGGGAATGCCGGCCAAAAAAGGGGCAAGTCCTGATTTCTCCTCACGGACGTCACAAAACCTATTCAATTGTTGTCAAGAGACTACATGGCGATGGGATCGATTATGATGACCTAATGAAAGGACTGAGAAACCTTCGTGACATTTTAAAACGCGACAATCAGGTTACGTGTCGTATGGCCAATGCCGGCGATCTGTTAGGACACCTACCTCAAAACAAAATGACGGAACTATTTGCAGGAATATTCTGGTGTGGCAACGCAACTATCCCTTTCTGTCACGGAAAGATAGAGGTTCCTCTCCTATCTCTAAGACCTAAAATAATTGCCGAATACCATAATATTTTCATCGGAGGTCACAAAAAGATCACAAAAACTTACCGACGTATCAGAGAAAGATATACTTGGCCTGGGTTGCGGGACGAGATTAAGGAGTTTATTTGAGGCTGTAAAATCTGTCTAGAACAGAAACTCGTTCGATCTCGTACCCGAGAACCAATGCTAATTACTGATACGCCAGCCGAACCTTTCGACAAAGTCTTTCCAGATACAGTCGGAAACTTGTCCACTTCACCTAATGGAAACCAGCACATACTTACTATGCAAGATAATTTCCACAAGTACTGTATCGCCATTTCTATACCAAACCTAAAGATCACCACGATTGCATATGCAGTCGCAACGACCCTATTTTCACAGTATGGCGCGCCTAGGTGTATTCTTACTGATAGAGGCGAGAGTTCTGTTAGTACTCTAATGGAAAAACTGGAGAAACTTTTTGATATTTAACAGTCATCCACCTGAGGCTATCATCCGCAAACTAATGGATCGCTTGAAAGGAGTCATATTGTGCTGACGGACTACATAAAACATTATGCTAGCGACTATGATGATTGGGACCGATTGCTCCCATTCGCCATGTTCGCTTAAAATACTTCCGTGGACGAGGCGACTAATTTCACGCTATACGAACTAATTTTCGGTCATTTAGCCAGAATACCCACCTCTTTTCCGCAAGGCCCAGAATCAGAAACGTACGGGTCTTACCTACGAGATTTGATTGTACGTCTTTCAGAGATCCAAAAGATAGCCGTTGCATGTGAAAATTGGAAGTAATGTTTATATATATAATGAAATAAGGTAAAATAAATTTGATAAACGAGATATCGGACCGATGACTGTGGCCGTTCAGTGGAAGATTTTAACTTTGATGGAAAAATCTCTGTTGCTGACAGACTACAAGCAGAAATGGAGGCAGAAAAGGAAGAGTTGCACATAAAAACGAAATATTCCATTCCAGCAAAGATACCTCGAAGAATCAGGCTTCGCAGAACCACACCACTATTGGGGTTTATCGGCAGCATAGCTGGACCCATAGCCGGACTGTTAACATATGAGAATGGAGAGGAGATTCAACTAAAAATCTGTGAGTTAAATCGAGCTCAGACCAACATGTCACACCTTATGGGACAACAAACGCATGTTGTCCGTGCACAATTAGATGAAATTCATAATCAAGCACCAATCCATGATAAAGAAATGTCACATTATAAGAGTCAACTAACCCAGCTGATGCAGAAAGTAGACAACTTTCAAGTCGCATACCAGATCCAGAACATATCGCAGCATTCAATAAGTTGCTACGAGCCATTGAAGCGGGTAATCGATAAGTACATTAGTTCTGCAGATTAACTATTACATGTATTTCACGCCGCAAGGAAGGGGCAACTCCATCCTTCGTTGTTGATATCACAACAGCTGCAGCCTGTTTTTAGAGACATCCAAGATCACGCGCCGAAGCTAAGTTTCCCCATTTCTGCTCCAAAAATGAGCATCACGGAATTAACCAGAGTAGAATCTACTCTCATCATCTACAAGAAAAATAAGCTGCAAGTCATTCTAGACATTCCTCTAGTGGACCGAATATGCGGTTCACAAAATGCACGCAGTGCCTGTCATGCAACCAAGCTTAAAACATACTGCAGGACGTGCAGCCGTGAATTCGGACTTCTCTTACATTATGGTGGAAGATTAACAAAGAACCTATCTGCAGACCTGCGACCTCAGAATAAGCTATCAGGCTCAATATTATTGGACAGAACTGGCGACCTTGGGTGGATGGCTCTATTCCCTTACAAAACGAATTCCAGCAGGAGGCGAAAAGGATGGCAGAATCGATAAAACCTCCAGATCCATCCAACTACGGAGAACACAATATTCCACCAAAAAAAGTTCTGCCTAGGCAGACACTACAACCTGCATAGAACACTCAAGCATTCCACAGAAAAATGTTCCAACAAACTCCAGATGAATTCAAAATAACAAACCTCGACCAGCAATTACCATCTGCAAAAGTGTACTATTGTGTTCAGTGTTTCAAAAAGGGAACTGAAGTCCCAAGATGTTAGAGTCAGTGATGTGTTTAGGTTCGAATATTTCAAATTGTAGTTTCGATATTCAAACTCTGTAATGTGAAGAAATATTGAGAATTAACTTAGTGTTGTCTTGTTGGTAGAATTATAATAGGTAATAATACGTAAACTGATCGAAATTTCTGCCGGTCTGATGACTCTCGACAAATATCGACCATAAGCTGAATAGTAAAATATCGTCGGAAATGGTCAGTACGATCAGTGAAAGTACTATTAAAAATCAAACAATCGAACAATCAAAACAATTCAAAACAATCGAACGCGCAGGGCTCCCGATAATGGGTCGGGCAACAATGCCGACTATCCTAGAGTTGGGGGAGCCGATCAAGATGGAGTCAATGTGATTGACCAGCAACTAGAACTCTGGTAAGCCACTGGAGGATTATAAAATTAGGTTTCAAATCGGAATTCCTTGATGAAAGTCTATTTTGTACATTTGGACTATGAGAATCAGTTTTTGGGACAAATAAAACTTTGGTGAATCACTGGGTTATTCTAGAATTAGAATTATGAGCGAAATTCCTTAACGCAGGTGTATTTTGACACCTGGACTACCAGAATTATTTTTGTTGGATAACTAGAACTCTGGTAAGCCACTGGAGGATTATAAAATTAGGTTTCAAATCGGAATTCCTTGATGAAAGTCTATTTTGTACATTTGGACTATGAGAATCAGTTTTTGGGACAAATAAAACTTTGGTGAATCACTGGGTTATTCTAGAATTAGAATTATGAGCGAAATTCCTTAACGCAGGTGTATTTTGACACCTGGACTACCAGAATTATTTTTGTTGGATAACTAGAACTCTGGTAAGCCACTGGAGGATTATAAAATTAGGTTTCAAATCGGAATTCCTTGATGAAAGTCTATTTTGTACATTTGGACTATGAGAATCAGTTTTTGGGACGAATAAAACTTTGGCGAATCACTGGTTTATTCTAGAATTAGAACTACAATTGAAATTCCTCGGCGCAGGTGTAGTTGGACACCTGGACTACCAGGATTATTTTTGTTGGACGACTAGGACTCTGGTAAGACACTGAAGGATTCTAAAATAAGGTTTCAAACCGGAATTCCTTGGTGAAGGTCTATTTTGGACAACCGAAATATCAGGATCAGTTTTTGGAACGAATAAAACTTTGGTGAATCACTGGGTTATTTTAGAATTAGAATTATGATCGAAATTCCTTGGCGCAGGTGTATTTGAAACACCCGGAATACCAGGATTAGTTTTGTTGGATGAATAGAACTTTCGCACGTCACTGGAGGATTGTAAAAAATAGGTTTTGAATTGGAATTCCTTGATGGAACTCTATTTTGGACATCTGGACTATCAGAATTAGTTTTCCGGAGAAATAAAACTTTGGTAAAACACTAGAGGATTGTAAAATTAGGTTTCAAATCGAAATTCCTTGATGAAGGTCTATTTTGGACACCCGAACTATCAGAAATAGTTTTTGGAACAAATAAAACTTCGGTGAATCACTGAGTTATTCTAGAATTAGAATTATGATCGAAATTCCTTGGCGCAGGTGTATTTTAAACACCCAAACTACGAGGACTTCAGCTTTCTCTGGGATTTTCAAAATTATGTTTCAAATCAATATTCCTTGATGAAGGTGTATTTTGGACACCTGCACTATCAGGATGATTTCTGTTGGACGAGTGGAAATCTGGCAAGCTACTGGAGGATTGTAAAATTAGGTTTCGAATCGAAATTCCTTGATGAAGGTCTATTTTGAACATCTGAACTATCAGAATTAGTTTTTGGGACAAATAAAACTTAGGTAAATCACTGAAGGATTGTAAAATTAGGTTTCAAATCAGAATTCCTTATTGAAGGTCTATTTAGGACATCTGGACCATCAGAATCAGTTTTTGGGACAAGTAAAACTTTGGTGAAACACTGCTTCATTCTAGAATTAGAATTAAAATGGAAATTCCTTGGCGCAGGTGCATTTTCACACCTGGACTGCCAGAATTATTTTTGTTGGCCACTAGAACTTTCGTAAGCCACTGTAGGATTGTAAAATTAGGTTTCAAATCGGAATTCCTTGATGAAGGTATATTTTGGACAACCGAAATATCAGGATCAGTTTTTGAAACAAATAAAACTTTGGTGAATCACTAGGTTATTCTAGAATTAGAATTATGAGCGAAATTCCTTAGCGCAGGTGTATTTTAAACACCCGGACCACCAGGACTTCCAGGACTTGTAAAATAAGGTTTCAAATCGGAATTCCTTAATGAAGGTCTATTTTGGACACCCGAACTATCAGAATTAGTTTTTGGAACAAATAAAACTTTGGTAAATCACTGGGTTATTCTAGAATGAGGATTATGATCGAAATTCCTTGGCGCAGGTGTATTTTAAACACCCAGACTACGAGGACTCCTGCTTTCTCTGGGGGTTGTCGAATCAATATTCCTTGATGAAGGTGTATTTTGGACACCTGGACTATCAAGATGATTTCTGTTGGACGAGTGGAAATCTGACAAGCCACTGGAGGATTGTGAAATTAGGTTTCAAATCGAAATTCCTTGAGGAAGGTCTATTTTGAACATCTGGACTATCAGGATTAGTTTTTGGGAAAATAAAACTTTGGTAAATCACTGAAGGATTGTAAAATTAGGTTTCAAATCAGAATTCCTAAATGGTCTTTTTTGGACATCTGAACTATCAGGATCAGTTTTTAGGACAAATAAAACTTTGGTGAAACACTGCTTCATTCTAGAATTAGAATTAAAATGGAAATTCCTTGGCGCAGGTGTATTTGCACACCTGGACTGCCAAAATTATTTTTGTTGGACGACTAGAACTTTCGTAAGCCACTGTAGCATTGTTAAATTAGGTTTCAAATTGGAATTCTTTGATGAAGGTCTATTTTGGACATCTGGACTATCATCATTAGTTTTTGTAACAAATAAAACTTTAGTGAATCATTGGGTTATTTCAGAATTAGAATTATGATCGAAATTCCTTAGCGCAGGTGTATTTTAAACACCCGAACTACCAGGACTTCAGCTCTGTCTGGGGTTTCGAAAAATTAGGTTTCAAATCAATATTCCTCGATGAAGGTATATTTTCGACACCGGGACTACCGCTATTATTTTTTGGAAGGCACAGAACTTTGGTGAATTACTAGGATATCGTATAATTAGGTCTTCAGTCGGAATTCCTTGATGAAGGTCTATTTTGGACACCTGGACTATCAGAATCAGTTTTTAGGACAGATAAAAGTTTGATGAATCACTGGGTCATTCTAGAATTATAATTATAATCAAAATTCTTTGGCGCAGGTGTATTTTCCACACCTGGACTACCATGACTTCAGATTTCTTTGCGGTTTCCCAAAATTTGGTTTCAAATCAATATTCCTCGATGTAGGAGTATTTTGGACACCTGGACCACCAGGATTCTTTTTGATAGAGGGCAATTACTTTGGTAAATAACCAGGATATTATGAGTTTAGTTTTTAAACTTGAAGTCCTTGAGGCAGGTGTATTTTTTCGACACCTGCGCCACTTCTGTTATTTGTTTGACAGTCCTGGCCTGCCTGGATTTCACAACAGAGATTGAACATGAATTTACCTCAGCTTTTTACTTTTTTAGATTCACAATCAGTTCTCGTTTTCACTTCTGAATAGAATTTCCTCAAGGAAGGTGTATTTTGGGCACCTGCGCTACCAGGACTATTTTTGTTGGACCACTAGAACCCTTGTAAGCCACTGGAAGAGGTAAAATTACGTTTCACATTAGAATTCCTTGACGAAGGTCTATTTTGAACATCTGGACTATCAGCATCAGTTTTTGGGACAAATGAAACTTTGGTGAATCACTGTGTTATTGTAAAATTAGAATTAGAATCGAAATTCCTTCGCGCAGGTGTATTTTGGACAGAGAATAAAAACCACGAATTAACCCACGATTTTTGATTTGCTAGACCCACAATTAGTTCTCGTATTTACTGGTAAATAGAATTTCCTCGAGGAAGATGTATTTTGGACACCTGCGCTACGAGGATTATTTTTGTTGGACACCTGTAAATAGCAGAATTATTTATTCTGACAAAACAAAGTTTGATGAATCTCCGAAGTATTAAAATTTTGGTTTAAAACTAAAATTACTCGAAGTAGGTATATTTTTGACACCTGCGCTGCTTGAAATATTTGTTTTGCAGACCTGGCCTGCCTGGACTTCACAAAAGAGATTAAATACGAATTGACTTGTAAATAGAATTTCCTAGATTAAAGTGTATTTTTTACACCTGGACTACCAGTATTATTTTTTTTTGGATGACCAGATCTTGTAAATCACTGGAGCATTGTCAAATCAGGTTTCAAATCAAAATCCCTTGGCAGGGGTGCATTTTAGACACCTGGTATACCCGGATTATTTTGTTGAATGTCCAGAACTTTAGCGAATCACTAGGGTATTGTAAAATTGTGTTTCTTATCGAAATTTCTTGACGCAGTTGTATTTTGGACACCGGGAATACCAGGACTATTTTTTAGGTCGACCAGCACTTTGGTAAATGACCCCAAAATTCATTGGAATTTCGTAAAATTAGGTTTAAAATTTATCTTGATGAATATGAATTTTCGGCACCTGCGCCACCAGGATTATTTTGTTGGTCGATCAGAACTTTGGTAAATCGCCAGGGTTTTATAAATTTACGTTCCAAATCAAAAATACTCTAGAGAGGTGTTATTCAGACACCTGGTCGGGGATTATGTAATTTCATTTCACATTTATTTTCCTTTCAAGTGAAGTTAAAATTCACCTAACTTCAGTTTTTTGACAACATTCGCAGCAAATGTCCAATTTTTTTAAACAAAAACCTTAAGTGAGGTTTCCAAGGACAACCTGAATTGTGGTAAATCTGTGGGGTGTTGTCGTTTTATAGTTGAAATGCAAATTCCTCAATGAAGGTGTATCTTAGACACCTGGACTACTAGAATTTCATACGAGGACAGACTGAACATTGGTAAATCACTGAGGTATTATGAAATTAGTTTTAAAACTTGAGTGAGTATTTTTAATGTAGGTTTAAACACACAATTTCTCGGCGCAGGTGTATTTTCGACACTTGCGGCATTTGGATTATTTGTTTGGACAACGGTTCTTTGAACTGTCTTTCCAGAGTATTTTAAATTTAGGTTTAAATACAAAATTCCTCGACTCAGGTGTATTTTTGACACCTGCGCCATTTGGATTATTTGTTTGGACGACGGTTCTTCGAACTGTCTCAGACTTTTTGCCTCAAATTTGAATAAATTATCGTAAAAATGTTCAGAAATGATTTTCCAGTAATCTTTGCGGAAGTTTTTTTTTTTTTGAAAGCCGTTTATCGGGCGCTGTGTTAGTCTAGGCTGGGGTCAATTGATGGTTCAAGGAAACGACAGCTTGCACACGGTAAAGAGGCGACAATGTCGTAACTTTGAAAAAAAACGCAGTTGCATGTGAATGTGAGCGCACATTTTTTGTCACAGTCTCCATACTGTGTCCTTGAATATCTAATGGCGCAAGTGTTGGAAAACGATCTGGAGACCATTCCGAGTCACCGAGACGATTTCATAATCGCAGGTCGTATAATCCACCCAACGACCAATTAAACTGTTCTTTAAGGTCGCTCGGTCAGGTAATCGCACGCGTGCCTGTGTAATTATCCGATTCCGCCGATACTATCGCAATCCAGGATAACAAGTCCTAGATCATTTCAAAATCGGACAATTTTTTGTTTAAGTGTCTCTAGAGTAGGATGTTAGTAAAAATGTATTTGAAAATATAGAAATTTGAAAATTGCACAACAATTTTTTAGTTTGGGACGCCACCACGGCGCAGGTGTCGCGTCTACGATTTTTTAACTACCAATTCTAATTTATGCACATTTTTTATGGATCATTGGAAAATTTACTAAAATTTAGTTAAAGATGATTTTAGTAAATTTCTGCAGAATACGATTGTACTGAAAAACCAGTGAATGTTTGAGAATATTGAAAATTGAATATCGCGCCAAATTTTTTAGTTAGTGACGCCACCACGGCGCTGGTATCGCATTTTAATAAATACATATAATTAAAGGACGACCAAATAGTTGAATTTTCAACTAAATAGGTGAGCTTTTTAACCAGAAATTTAAATTTTTAACAAAGTAATTGAATTTTTCAATTAAAAAGATAAATCATTATGTATATTAGTTGAGTGTCTATCTAAAAATTATATTTTTAAACCAAAAATCGAATAATTGGATTTTCAGTTGGAAAAATTATTTTTAAACAAATGAAACTAATTTTGAACAAAATAATTTAATTTTCAACCAAAGTGATGAATTTTCATCCAAGAAGATTAATTTTCTACTAAGAATTCGAATATTCAAAAAAATTTATGAATTTACAAGTAAAAAAGAGAAGTTTGTAACGGAATAGTTGAATCTTCAACGAAAAAATATTAATTTCCAACCATAAAATAAAATAAATGAATTTTTAGTTAAAAAAATTAATTTTCGAAAAAAAACTAATTTTAAACAAAATAATTAACTTTTTAACCAAAGAGATGAATCTTTGACTAAAATAATAAGTCTTCAATCAAAAATGAATTTCGAACAGTGGACTTCAATTTTCAACCAACTAGTGAAATTTGTAATAAAAAATATTAATTTGTACCAGAAAGGATTAAATTTTCAAATGAGAGGAAGAAATTTTGAACAAAATAGTTTGATTATTAAATAAAAAAGATCAATTTTCAGCAAATGGAATAGTTCAATTAACATTCAAAAAAATTAATATTTAACAACAATTTTTTTTTTAAATTAGTTCAATTTTTAAATAAAATGATGAATCTTCAACCAAAAAAATTAAGTTTTGTACGAATTAGTTTGAATTTCCGATGAAAAATGTACAAATTGATATTTCAATAAAAAAAGTTTTAATTTTTCAACCAGAAATGGAATAGTTAAATTTTCAATTGAAAGTGTTAATTGTTAACGAAAAAATAATAATTCTCAACAAACAATGAAATGGTTGATATTGAAACCAAAAATTATTTTAATTTTAAATTGAACAAAAATTGTATACAATTTTTTTTGTAGATAATTAATATTCTTGCTTGAAAATTCATTTTTTTGGTCAAAAATAATTTTTTTAACTGAAAACTACTCTTATTCCATTTATGATTGTATATTTATATTTTCAGTTGAAAATTCAACTATTTGGTTTAAAGTTAATTTTTTTGTTGATGTTAAAAATTGTTGTTCTTTTTATATAAATAATCGTCATTATAGAAAATTAAACTACTTGTCATGCTTAGGTTAAAAATTCATTTATTTGTTAAAAAATTAATCTATTTTGTAGAAAATTAAAAAATTTTGTGAAAGCCATTTTTTATTCAAAATTCAATTGTTATTTTGAAAGTTATTTTTTACTGAAAATTCAATTGTTTTTTTTTTTAATTCTTTCTTTTATCGGTTAAGAGTTCAAATATATTGGTCAAATATTCAACTAATTGTTTCACAATTAATTTTTTTTAAAATTCATGTTTTTGGTTAGAAATTCAACTTTTTGGTTCAAAATTACAACATTTTATTGGTAAAAAATTTATCTATTTTAATGCCAATTGAAATCTTGTACCTAAAAATTCAAGCTTTGGTTAGAAAACTTATGTATTTATTTTAAAATAATTCTACTTTTTAGAAAATCCAAGAATTTTGTAAAAGTCATTGTTTTGTCTAACATTCAATTTTGATGTTGAAAATTCTTAGTTTTGGGTTGACAATTCAACTTCTTTGGTAAAAAATTCAACTATTTGGTTGACAATTAACTGCCTTTTTTCTGAAAATTCTTTTTTTTCGTTGAAAATTCATTTACTTTGTTAAAAATCTAACTATTTAGTTGAAAATTGAACAGTTTTGTTGAAAAGTATCCTGTTTGGTTTAAGAGTCAACAGTTTTGTTGAAAATTCTTTATACAAAGGTAATCCAGAGTTATTTTTTATATAAAGGTAACCAAGAGTAATTCTTTATACAGATGTAATCCAGAGAAATTTTTTACATAGACGTAATTCAGAGTAATTTTCTATATAGAGGTAATCCAGAGCAATTTTTCATATAGAGGTAATACAGATTACTTTTTTATATACAGGTAATTCAGAGTAATTTTTCATGCAGTGGTAAACCAGAGTAATTATTTATGTAGATGTAATCCAGTGTAATTCTCTATACATACGTAATTCGAAGTTATTATTTATACAGAGGTAATCCAGTCCAATATCATTCCATGGATTTTATCGACGATTTCTGGCGTGATGACCTCTTTTGGGCGACCTGAACGTTCGGCGTAACTTGCGCTGGTACGACCACAACGGAACTCAGTAAACCACTTCTTCACTATTAAAATTGATGGAGCAGAGTTTCCATAGTATTTATGAAGCCTTTTCTTGGTTTCAGTTATGGTTTTTTCGCAAAAAATAATGCTTAATCAGCACACGAAATTCACTTTTTTCCATTTTCTGACTTATATCAAACTGACTTATATCAAACAGCCCTCGTATAAATGAAGTCTCCTTTTTATCAATGTAGGCCGTAGTTTTAAAATTTGGCGTTCATGTTTGTTAAATATTTATGAAGCAAAATTATATATCAGAAATAAATGAAGAATACAGAAATATAATACATCGATAGACAAATAAACGTCTGTTTTCTCCCTTATTCATCCAAAAATTGTCCTGATAGTGTGTTGTGGTAAAAATTTAAAACTGCACATTTTCATATTAAGAACTGCACTTTTTTTATAACTGCATTATTGTCTAGAACTGCATGTTAGAATATACTTTGCATTAAATTATTTGGGGAGAGGGGTTAAATCTTATTGTTTCTTATGAAATAACAAAGAGGTTCAACTTTCAACCAAGTACTCAAATTTTCAACGAACAAAGATAAATTCTCATAATAAAATGTAACAGCTGAGATTTTAACCAAGAAAAGATTTTCTTTTTAAATCAAAAACAGTTGAATTGGACCAGAAAGGACGAATTTCTAAGAAAATAGTTGAAGACTCAACCAAAACAGTTTAATGTTCAACCAAACAGTTGCATTTTCAACCTAAAGATGAGCTTTCAACAAAATTGTTTAATCCTCAACCCAATAGTTAAATTTTCAACGAAAAAGATGAATTTTCAACGCAGAATTAATTTTCAATGCAAATAGTTGAATTTTCAACCACTATAAGATCAATTTTCTACACTAAAAAATATGAAATTTCAACAAATTACATCAATTTTCAACTATATAGTTAGAATAATGGATGTGATATTAGTCTAAATTGTATTTTATTTTTCAGTTTAAAATTTTTTCGTAAAAGTTTTTAACTAAATAGTTGAATTTTATACTAAAAAAGATCAATGTTTAAAAATAAACAAAGTAGTTATATTTTCATGTAAGAGAATTAAATTTTACTAAAAAAATTAATTCGCTACAAAACAGTTTAGATTTGTAGTTGAATTTTAAAGCCGAAAAGACGATTTTTTTTCAAAGTTTCACTTTGGACCCGAGAATATGCATTTTCAATAAAAAATTTAATTTTCAACCAATCAGTTGAATTTTCAACAGAATATTTAAATGTTCAGTTAATCAAATGAATTTTTAACAACAAAAAAACGAATTTTTAACTAAAATTATGAATCTTTAACCAACAAAATGAACTTTCGAGAAAGTAGTTCAACTTTCAGCCAAGGAGTTGAATTTTCAACCTAAAAGGATGATTTTCCAACACAAAATATAATATTTGATATTTGAACAAAAAAGATTTTAATTAAAAATAAAAACCAGTTGGATTTAACCAAAAGAACGGATTTAGAACAAAATACTTCAATCCTGAACTGAAAGAGATTAATTTTTAACCAATACAGTTGCATTTTCGAGCAAAAAATACTAATTTCCTACAAAACAGCTGAATTTTCAACAAAAAAATTCATTTTAATTTTTCAACCGAAACAGATTAATTTTTAACCAAAAATGGTGAAATATCTACAGAAAGACGTGAATTTTCAAACCAAAAAGATGAATGTTCAACAAAATAGTTGAATTAAAAAAAAAAATTGATCAAGAACGAAAAAAATGTAAATCAAATTGTTGAATTTTCATGCCAAAAAGTATGACTTTTTGACAAAAATATTGGATTTGCAATCAAATAATTCAATTTTGAGCCAAATAACAAAGTTTTAAACCAAAAATGATGAGTAACTAACCAAAAATTTAATATAGTTATAATAGTAAATAAAATAAAATAAATAAACTGGAAATTTAGCTTTAAAAAAATTAATTTTACTTTTTACTCCTTTTTATTTCGTACTATACACTTTTAAATTCGGACTACACATACGTTTAATACTTTAAAAATTTTATTGCACTATTTTTGATCTCTGACATGAAGTGTGACCGAGCCTGGATTTAATGAACCGCAAATCTTCACAAGTGATCTAACAAATCATGAATTATGTTATCGTCCCCCTATAAAAAGTAAGCGCCATTTATAACTATTTAGCTTCATTAATCAATATAATAATTTATGATAATAGATAACAATAATTGCTTTCTTTTAAAAGTATATATTTATTTTGAATTATAAGTAATAATATCCGTATCACTGATAATTACTGCACAATCATTTTGAAATTATAACGCCTTTAATGGCATTATCTAAATCTAATTGTTCTCGTCGATTTCTAATGATATTACAGAGTCGATTTCAATTTCAATTTCAATTTCTATTCAACGAATATTTATTCGAACGGATATTTGCTTTCGCTTGACTCGACGCCTGGATCAAGACACAATCCATTGTCTTTTAATGACGTGATCTATCCAGCTGCTATATCACCTTATACAATCGAGTTTCCTATATGGTACGGGTACGCAATGAAACGCATTCTCGCGATGGAATTTCTCCATTAAAAATGACTATCGTCCCCCTTATGTCACTACGTGTCTTCCAAGATGTTAACATCTGTCTTTTATGTCTTTTACGTGTCAGAAGGTAATACCTTAGAATCTAATACTACTATGTACAATGTACATGCAAGGTCAATGTCCTTATGTTGTGCGAACTGATGACAGTTTATTAGATCGTCACACTTGATGACGAATGTGGAGTAATCGGCAAACTCATTCTGAAAAGCAAGAAAATGGAAGTACAGAAAGAAAAAAAGGATATGTGCATGATTTATTCATTTTACAATCTGTTTTATATATTTTCGTTTAATTTGTATTTTTTAAATTAAATTTCATGACATTTAAACGGCCTAATTTAAAGGCTCTGAAATTTAATGCTTTCATAATTAAAGAATTCTCCGCAAACATGATAAGCGAACAGGTTAGTAACAGGTTAGTAACCAGAGAGTAACTATGTCATCCCCCAAACTCTCTAACAGTTCTGAATCAATTCTAGAACAATGCTAGAATTCTGTAACAACTCTAGCACAGTTCTAGATCTCTGTTACGCACGTTCTGTAACAATTCTGGAAAAAATCTAAAACTTTATTATACATATGTTCTTCAATCATTCTGTAATAATTCTAGAACAATGCTAGAATTTTGTATCGTACATTCTGTAACAACTCTAGAACAATTCTAGATCTCCATTACGCACGCTCTGTAACAAGTCTGAAACAATTCTAGAACTTTCTTACGTATTTTCTGTAATAATTCTGTAACGATTATATACGAGTTCTAGAACTGTTATAATATAGAAAACGAAGCATTCTGTCCTTGAAGACTGAAAAATATGTTATTCGTACGAATGATATAATCGAGTCGCCATTAATAAATCTGTATGCACTGAAAGGTCTAGACTTAGAGGGTAATTTTGGTTTGAATTGCCAAGAAAAGCTCCTCGACTATGAATATCTAGGGTGCTTTTTTAAAAAGTTGGCCATTATTTGTTTAAACAACTTTTTTTAAACAAATACAATATTTATGGGGAAAAAATTCTATAAAATATTTTCTAGAAGGTCTGAACCAACACAGCACTTTTTCCGTTGACACTTTTTATGTACAGTTGACCGTTTTCAAGTTGTGGCGTTATAAACAGTTAAAATTGTATTAAAATAACATATTTCCAGGTGGATGTCTCATCACCTATTGGACCGAAGAATTTCGAAAAAAAATTCAATCGCTTTGTTCATACTGTTTTTGTTTATACTTTCATATAATAAAAAAAGTTTTTTCTTTAATACCCGCGCGGGAAATCCGAATTTGGGACCCTGCCGTGAAACAGTAAAAGTGATCGATAAGTAAGTTTTATCACATGCACTCATCATCGATCGTGGAATATTCCACGATCGATGAAACTTAATTTTCTACACTAGTGACCGGAAAGTTTGGAAATATTATGCATTCCCCTTCGGCGGTATGTAAAGAAAATAATATGTTTACCGTTGTGGTGGGGGGGGGGGCTAGTCGATTCCCAACTCGCATTATTATATATGTATATAAACAATTGAGTATACATATAGAAAAGTTGTAGACCTCTCAGTGCATACAGAAGTCTGTATAGTGGCGGCTGGATTATTATAAATTAAAGTATTTTTAGAGAACTTTTCGCACTTAAATGTCTTATATCATAAATACTATAGGGAAAGCCGGTTCATATATCAATTATAGTGTAGAAAAATATAATCTATTCGAAATGCGTTTAAGTATGTTATTCTATGTTCGTCGATAAATAATATATTTTTGTTCACATTAATGGAATTTCATTATTGAAAAACCTATTAATTCTTTCATAAATGTTCATATACGTTCTGCATTCTACTAAAGAATATTAACATTCACACTAACAAAAGTATAGCTGCGTTGCTACTTTTGAAATAAATTGTGTATACAAAACATTAAGGTAGTATAATTCTTTCTTCTCGTTACAAAATATGAAAATACCTCATTTCATTGTTTATTTGAAGAAGACAATTTTAATAGTGTTCTGTAGAACATCGATGTAACACTTCACTGGCAGCATAGTTCTAGAACAAATTTGCAACGTCTGTAATTGGTTGGTTCTAGAAAAATTATGTCACAACTGTTCTGTAATAGTTAATGAAATTTATTCCTGATTTGTTCTAGAACACATTTGTAACAGCTTTCTAGAACGTCGACATAACGCAGTTACGGCACAGTTCTAGAGCAAGCTTGGGACAAATGTTATAGATTGTCTGTGACCAGTTTGTTCTAGAATAGTTCCATAACAACTGTTACAGAACAGTGTCAATAGTTACAATAGTGTCACACTTTTGTAGAAAGCTGTTGCTTTTTGTTCTAGAAAAGTTCTGTCACCAAATTGTAACAATTGTTATAGAATACTATTCATTTTATGATCTAGAATAGTTACAGAACGTGTTTGCTGGGATTCAGGGTGCACAATGGGGCTAAACCAAGTTTAAATCAAAGTTCCATGTAAATGGGATTTTTTTATTGTTTATGGTAATATGCCATCCCACAAAGATTTTAAGATGAAAACGAAAATAATCAGTTGCGCGATATGTGAAAAAAGTATATTGTTTGATTTAATTACTAGGAAATGAAGAAATTTTTCAAAAGATCATATGGTAAATATTGATTAACATTTTTTAAATCGATTTTTGTTTAGTTTTCTGTCGCCCCACGAATATTTCAAGATGAAAATGAAAATCACAGGATGGGTGTTTTCTGAAAAAAACTCGATTTTTGTATTTAATTACTAAAAAATTAAGACATTATGATCATATTATAAATCGGAGATTTGCAGGAGCGCTTTTTGAAAAGATTATACGGAGAAAAATGGATGTTTAAACGTAATATCTAGATGTTCAGGGTTAACATACCTTATGTTTAACTATGGGAAAGCAACCTAGATAATGAAAGTTAGTATCTATATATATTAAAAAGTGAGATGTTACTCTGTAGCATCTAAAATGTTCAACTGAAATAGCTAAAATATCACATGAAATTAATGATTATGTCAAATAACGGGTGCAAATATTTGAGTTTCCTTATTTCTGATCATTTAAAGAATTAATTGATAACTTATTTGTGAATTTAAAATTAATCTTGATTTACGAACATAACGAAAAACAGTTAAAGGGTATGAAATGTCGATCAGATGATACGTTCAGTCAAGTTTAGGTTATGTTTAATATTTGTAATTCAAAATAAAAAATAAAAACGGGGTAAGTAAGCAGAAAACGAATGATCTGTAATCAGCATTTAAAATTCTATCTATTTTCGGTTACTCAAACTCAAGTTTTTCAAGACAATATATGACCTCAAACTTAAGAACCTTGTTCCGTCGTGTAGACAGGCAAAAGTCGTTATCCGATTTTAATTAAGGATAGCTAATTTTGAACCTTTGTAAATGTTCCAAAATTGTAATATTTCATAATTGTAATATCGAAAAAAAGCCGTGAAATATAGTCGTGAAATTCCAATGCGCGATGCGCAAGCGCTCGGATGATTTTAACATCTGAATGTGTTTCAGTTTATTATAAAAATATTTTTACGCCTAACATCTCAAAAAGGTAGTGGATGTTCGGCATGAATATCCTATATCTGCATGTTAGGCGGTACAATCCTACCCTTTGAATTTTTTTCTCTGTGTTTGTGTCTTTCATTAATATGGAATGACAAAATTTAAGTAAGACAAAATATTTCATTTGGTAGTGTAAAACTATTATTTATTTACAAGGAACCATGAAACTAGTATATAAAGAGATGAACAGAAGTAAAAGTACAGAGTTTGTGAGTATATGAAACAGCAAAGGAGAAATGCTATATGATACAGACGGGATATTAGACGCTTTAAAAGACTCTTTTAAAGAATTATTAAGAGGTGAAGATATAGGGCAACAGAGCTGCGAGATAGAAAATAATACATTAGAAACCCCTATTAAAAATGTCTTTGTCACTGAGGTTATTGATATAATTAAGAGTTTAAAAAATGGTAAGGTTGCTGGTGTAGACAGTATTAGCGCTGAAATGCTTAAATACGGTGGCGAGTACATACCTCACAGGTTGTGCGAACTGATAAATTTATGTATCGAGACGAGACAAGTCCCAGACGATTGGAGAAACGCGATTATCGTACCCATATACAAAAGAAAGGGAGATAAAAACAACTGCAATAGTTACAGAGGTATCAGCTTACTAAGTACTGTGAGTAAAATATACTCAAAAATACTTATTCGTAGGGTAATAGAAATTACAGAAGAAAAGATATGAGAAGTCCAAAGTGGATTCATGTCAGAAAGATCATGCACAGATCAGATATTTAGCTTAAGACAGATCACAGATAAAAGCTTAAGAGTAGGGAAGAAATTTTCCTGTGCACTTGTTGACCTAGAAACATCATTTGACAAGGTAAATAGAAGTAAACTTTCGGAAGTCCTTAAGGAATACGGAGTCCATTGATGGCTCCTACAAGCAATACAAACAATATATGCAGGCAGTAAAGCGAGTGTAAGAGTTAGTGGGAAACTGAGTGACTGGTTCGATATTATGCAAGGCGTGAAACAAGGATGCGTTATGTCCTCATGGCTATTGATCATATTCATGGATAAGTGTCTAAGAATGGCCCTCTTCCACGAAGAAGGTGTAGATCTCGAAACGGTGTAGTACAAAGTTAATGGTGTTTCAAGGAAAAAGTCAGAAAACAATGTGCAACATTCTCCTGAATGATGAGGGATTAGAGCAAGTTGACAAATACGTATATAAGGCATAATTTTTTAAGTATACCCACCTCGAAAATTAAAGTTGTCCGATCGGGCTAAAAATTGACCCAATTGTAGTCCTATTAGATGGTACTCCTCACACCAAAAAGTAATTCATTTTGGTAATTATTTATCAAAGTAAAGGGGGGTGCAATTTTTTGATTTTTTAAGCAAAGCCTTACTTTCAAACATCTGTAACTTTTTTCCTATTGCCTTAAACAAAATTTCAGTATAAATATTTTTGATAGATTTTTTCACAAAGTTTCTAGTGGTCATAACGATTTTTAGAAAAAGTCTTTCAAAATAGTTTTAAAAGAAAGCTGAGATTTTTTCCTATGAGACCCTCAATTTTCAGAGCGGCAAATTAATTCGTCTTTGAGTAATAGAACGATACGTAAACAAGATGCCATGATAGAGCGGGTGGCGCGCGATCTCTCAAAATTTAAATGTTTGGTATAAAACTACTCTTTTTTTTTTAATTTCATATTTTTTGGTTGAATTTTCTTTTCTTCAATTAAAAATTCAACTATTCCATTTTTGGAAAATTAATCTTCTTGGTTAAAAAATTATCTTTTATTTTAATTTTGAACTCTTCTTTTGAAAATTAATTATTCATGTTGAAGATTCATATTTTTGGTTCAAAAATCAACTATTTGGTTAAAAATTAAACGTTTTTTTGTGAAAATTTAACTATGTGGTGAAAATTTACTTTATTGTTAAAAATTGATTTTTCTGGTTAAATTTTCTTCTCTTTGAATAAAAGTGTCACTATTCCATTTTTATGAAATTAATCTTCTTGGTTAAAAAATTATCTTTTGGGTGGAATGTTGAATTTTTTTTTTCAAAATTAATTTTCTTCAAGATTCATATTTTTGGTTCAAAACTCAACTTTTTGTTGAAAATTAAAATGTAATTATGAAAATTTAACTGTTCGGTATAAAACTAACTTTTTTGTTAAGAATTCATATTTTTGGTAGAATATTCTTTTCTTCAATTAAAAATCCAACTATTGTATTTTTAGAAAATTAATCTTCTTGGTTAAAAATTTCTCTTTTATTCGAATGTTGAACTCTTCTTTTGAAAATTAATTTTTTATGTTGAAGATTCACATTTTTGTTTGATAAATCAACTGTTTGGTTAAAAATTAAACTATTTTTCTGAAAATACAACTATTTTTCTGAAAATTTATCTACGTGGTAAAAAATTACCTTTTTTGTTAAAAATGCTCTTGAAAATTTAACTATTTGGTTAAGAAATCATCTTTCTTGTTTAAAAAGTTGCCTTTTTGGCTAAAAAATTAACCTTGTTTCTTGAAAATGTAGCTTTTTCGTTGCAGATTCAACTGTTTTATTAATGATTTATAAAATTAAAATTAAAAAAAAAATAGAACGTTTATCTCTCATGGTGGGAAACTCATCTTTGTAAGTTGCAAATAAACATTTTTCTTCAAAATTCAACTTTTCGAGTTCAAAATTCAACTTTGTTCTAAAAAATTTTTCATTTTGCCGGCTAAACTGTTGAAAATAATTTTTGACTAAGGATTCCACTGCTAATGAAAAATTTGTTTTTTTCTTGTTTAATTTAATTTAATTAAATTTGTCGGATATTTTTTGGATATTGTGTTAATTGATTTTTCTATATAAATTATCATTGAAAATTTTCCCAGGAATCTTCAAAAAAATTCATTCTTTTATAACCTTATCTTCAAAGTCTTCAAAAATCTATACTTACATTTTGAATTTTTTTCAAATCTTCTGAAGTTTTGAATCATATTTGAGTGATATGAAAACTTCAACCAATTTTTAAATATTCATTACACTCTTTTGAATTTTTTCTTCAAAATTTGTAATTTTATAATATTAAGGAAATTACTTTCGAACTTTATTAACAAATTTTTTCAATTCTTCGAGATTCTTTGCCGAAATTCTTGAAAGTTATTAGGTTCTGAATTATTTGTGAATGATTTGAAACTACAAAAACTTTTTTATATCTCTTAAGCTAAATTGAATTCTTCCTAAAATTTTGCAATCTAGCAATATTAAAAAAATTGCTTCAAAATTTTCCGGATTCTTTTCGGATATTTTTTTGAAAAAATTTCTGAAGATTCCTGGAATAATTTAAAATGATTTTTATTTTGAATTATTCTAGGAATTTTCAAAAAGTTTATTTTTCTGAAAGCAGATATCTTTCAAATTGAGCCGAACTTTTCCTGAAAGCTCATAAAATCTTGGAAAATAACAAAAAAATTCTCTTGAAATTTTCGAGATTCTTTTCACCATTTTCAAAAATCATTTGAATTTTTTGAAATCCTTTAAAGTTTTCTCTTAAAAATTAATTTTTCAAATTAAATAATCATTAAAAATTTTCCCAAAAATCTTAAGCAAGTTTTTAAATCTCTTGAAACCTTTTTTTTTTAAGTCTCTCGAAACCGATATTTTTTTCTTCAATTTGATAAAATCTTCTCAAGTTTAGAATGATTTTCAAATTATTTGAAAACTTCTAAATATCTCTCAATTTAATTTGAAAAAATCGCCTTAACATTTTTCTCATTCTTTTCGACTTTTTTTTTACAAAACTTAAGATTCCTGGAATATTTTGAACTAAGATTCATTTTAAATGATTCCAAAAATCTTCACAAATTTTTTTATTCTCTTGAAACATTTGAAAATACTTAGAAAGCTGCTACATTTTCCTGATAAAGTTTTGTAAAATCTTGCAAAATAACGAAAAATGGTCTGTAATTTAAATGTTTCGAAATGTTTGAAAATTTTATCTTGAAAATTTAATTTTCAAAATGAATAACCATTTAAAATTTTCTCAGGAATCTCAAGAAATTTTTTAATTCTGTTGAAACTTTCTTTTCGAAATCTTCAAAAATCGGTGCATTTTTTTCATCTTTTTGAAATCTATTTATGTTTTGAATTATTTTTATTGATTCTAAAAATATTTTTTGAAAAAAAAACTTTTTAAGATTCCTGAAATATTTTTAAATTATTCCAAAAAACTTTAGAAATTTGTTTATTATCTTGAAACCTTTAAAAATTCTTAAAAAGATTCTGAATTTTTGTGGTTTGAAATCTCATCCACATGACTGAAAAATCTCGAAAAAGCAAAATTTCGGCACTATAGAATTTTCAAAATTTTTTCACATCTCTAAAAATCTATATTGTATTAAAAAATGGGTTGGAAATCTTCACAATTTTATACTTCTCAATCTTTTCAAAACTTTCCAATCTTCCAGATATCATTTCAGTTGACTCGAAGTTTCCCTGAAATTTTGTGTAATTTAAATGTTTTTAAATTTTTTGTACACAAATTATTTTTTTAAATAAATAACTATAAAAAATTTCAAGGAATATTGAAAAAATTTGTTCTTTTTAAAACTTGTTTTCGAAGTCTTCAAAAATCTTAACTTTTTTAAAAATTGAAATCTTCCTTAAATTAAATTTTTTTTTAATGACTTAAAAAATTCTAAACTTTTTCCAAAATTTCGTACAATTTTGTAAAATAAAAAACATGGCATTAAAATCTTCGAAAATATTTTCTGACATTTTTGAGAATAATATAAATGTTTTGAAGTCTTTTACAAATTTAAATTTAAAATTAACTTTTAAAAACAACTAATCACTGAAAGTTTTTCCAGCAATCTTAAGAACTTTTTCATTTTTTTGAAAGCTTACGTTCGGAGTCTGAAAGAGTCTATATTTGAAATTTTCTAGATCATTTTTGGAAATTTCTCTTTAAACAATGTATTAAAATTCCTGAAATAATTTGAAATATTGTTAGTTTTGAATTATTCCAAGAATCTTCTTTTTTATTTCTGTAATCTATTTGTATATTTTCATGAAACCTTAGAGAACCCTTAAAAAAATTTTAAATTTTAGTTTGAAAGAGAAAAGACAGGAAAATTTGAATAATTTTCAGTGAAATCATATTTTTGCATGATAAGAAAATGTATCCCGAAGGAAACTGTATTCGACTTAACAGTCGAGTGAATCGAAAAAGGACATAGGCGGGGTACCTAAATGACATTACTTTCGAATTTATTGGGGACGTTCGACACGTGCAACGTAATTTTTATTTTCCTCGGAACTTTTTTGACACCAAGAGGGGAAACTCAGGACCCTGGACCTAAGGAAGTAAATTTGTGAATGCGATGGACGACGAACACAATGGCTACATTTAATAGTACATTAAGCACGAGCGGAAGCTGACGTGAATCTAACCGCCGTGACAACGCGGTACGAATTTTTCCTTCTACGGGACACTTTTGTGCGTTGGTCACGGGAAATCCTATCTATCCTCTACATGTCCGAATTTGTATTCATTAAATTTTCGGTTCTTAGGGGAGAAAAATCAATAGCATCATCTTTCATGATTCACAATAACTAAACCTTCACGCATGCTTCACTGGCCAAACGTTTAAGCAATTCAAATAATGTGGTTGTTACATCGACCAAAGCCAATAGCTTCATCTTTCATGATTAACAATTACTGATACTTCACCAGTGCTTAACCAGTGAAATGTTTCAATTATTCAAATAATGTGGTTCTGACATCGAGCAAAGTCAATACGACCATCTTTCATGTCTAACAATCGATAGTCCTTTCAGACGTGCTTCATTGGTTATACGTTTAAGAAATTCGAATAATGTGGTTCTTGCATGGAGCAAGATAAACAGCATTATCATTAACGATGTACATTTGCTAATCCTCCAAGCGTTTTTTACTGGTTAAACTTTTTAGCAGTTCGAATAATGTGGTTGTCGCATCGAACAAAGTCAATAGCATCATCTTTCGGGATTAACAATTACTAGTCCTTCACGCGTGCTTCACCAGTTAGAATTTTAAACAATTTAAATGATGTGGTTCTTGCATGAAGCAAGATGAATAGCATCATCTTTGATGATTGACAATTGCTAGTCCTTTACGCGTGTTTTACTGATTAAACGTTGAAACAATTTGAATAATGTGGTTGTTGCATGAAGCAAGATAAATAGCAATCTTTTCAATGATTAGCAATTACTAGTCCTTCACGCATGTTTCACCGGTTAAATGTTTAAACAATTCGAATAATGTGGTTCTTGCATCGAACAAAGTCAATAGAACCATCTTTCATGCCTAACAATTACTAGTCCTTCAGGCGTGCTTCACCGTCGCGTCGAAACGTTTAAAAAATTTGAGTAATGTGTTTCTTGAATGGAGAAAAATCAATGGTAGCATTTTTTAGAATCACTAGTCCTTCACGTGTGCTTCACCGGTTGAACTTTCAAACAATACAAATAATGTGGTTCGTGCATGGAGCAAGATAAATAGCATCATATTTAATTATTTACAATTACAAGTCCTTCACGCGTGTTTTACCGGTTAATTTTTTAAACAATTCGAATAATGTGGTTCTTGCATGGAGCAAGATAAATAGCAATATTTTTAATGATCAACAATTACTAGTCCTTCACGCGTGTTTTACTGGTTAAATTTTTAAACAATTCGAACAATGTGGTTGTTGCATCGAGCAAAGTCAACAACATCTTTCATGATTAACAATTGCTAGTCCTTCACGTTTACTTCACCGCTTGAACTTTTAAAGAATTCAAACAATGTGGTTCTTGCATGAAGAAAAATCAACAGCAGCATCTTTCATGATTAGGAATTACAAGTCCTTCACGCGTGCTTTACCGGTTAAACGTTTCAGCAATTCTAATAATGTGGTTCGTGCATGGAGCAAAATAAATAGCATAATCTTTAATGATTAACAATTACTAGTCCTTCACGCGTGTTTTACCGGTTAAACGTTTGAACAATTCGTATAACGTGGTTGTTGCATGAATTTTAGAGAATATATTTTTAAAATAAATCATAAAATTATGAAAATTCTAGTACATTAAAAAAACTTGTCGAATATTTTGAGAACAAAAATTTTCATCATTCTGGTTGAAAATTCATTCTCATATTTTTTCATTTTCATTTCAATACGTTATTGAAAATGGATGTTGTCTGATTGAAGATTCATTTTAGTTGAAAATTCATCACCTTGAGCGAGATTTTAATTATTTTGTTGAAAATTTCTTCTTTTCTGAAAATTTAATTATTCCATTTTTTGTTTAAAATTTTTAATTTCTAGTTCAAAATTCAAATACTTGGTTCAATATTCTACTTCTCCTAAAATGGATTTTCATTGGTTAAAGATTCATAATTTTAATCGAAAATTCGCCTATTTAGTTAAAAATTCAAATATTTGGTTGAAAATTTCTTCTTTTTTGGCTGAAAATTGAACTATATCATATTTGGGTCTAAACCACTCTTTTTTAGTTGAAAATTTAGGTACTTCGTTCAATATTGGACTAGCTTATGAACAATGATTTTTTTTTCATTTGGTCAAGGATTCATAATTTTAGTTAAAAGTTAATCTTTTAGTTGAAAATTGAACTATTTCGTTGAAAATTCTTCTTCTTTTTGTTTTAAAACTCAATACTTTCATTTCAGAATCAAAATTTCTCTGTTTTTATTGAAAATTCAACTCCCTGGTTGAAAATTCAACTACTATATTAAGAATGAATTTTTCTCGTTGAAGATTCATCATTTTGTTTAAGAATTCATTTCTCTAGTTGAAATTAGAAATTTAACTATTTTGTTGAAAATTCCTTATTTTGTTCAGTTGAAAATTCCTTCTTTTGTTAAGTTTAAAATTACTTTTTTTGTTTATTCGAAAATACAACTATTCTATTCTTGGTTCAAAATCTCTCTTGCTTACTTGAAAATTCAACCACTTGGTCCAATATTCAAAATATGTCTTTTTCAGTTGAAAATTAAAATATTTGTTCCAACATTCTACTTTCTTATAAAAAGATTTTTTTTCTTTTGATCAATTATCATTTCATTTAAACATTCATCTCTTTGGTTAAAAAGTAACTCTTTTGTTAAAAATAAATCACTTTTAGTTGAAAGTTAATCTTTTTTGCAATGGTTTTATTAAAATTAATTCGTTGAGAATTCTGTTCTATTGTTTTTTAAATTTCTTTCTTTTTTAGAGAGAAATCAAGTTTCTTGTTGAAAATATGATTATTTTGTTTAAAATTTAACATTTTTCGTAGAAGATCAATCTTTTTGGCTGAAAATTGTAACAATTTTGTTGAAAAAGTATTTCATTTTCTGTAGAAAATTGATCTTTTCTAGTTGACAATTCGTCTTTCTGAATTGAAAATTGCAACGGTTTGTTTAAAATTTTCTTGAAAATCTGTTTTTCCATTTCGTTGAGAGTTAATTTTTTAAATTGAAAAGTGAACTATTGAATTTGCGGTTGAGAAATAATGTTTTTCGGTCAAAAATTTAATTATTTTGGTAGAAAATACATGTACTTTATTGAAAGTTTTACCTTTTTGGTCAAAAATTAATCTTCATGATTGAAAATGAATCTTTCTAGTTGAAGATTAAACTATTTGGTTAAAATGCTTATATTTTGGAGAAAAATCAATATTCTTACTAAAAATGTTAATAATTTGAAGTGTTCTGGAGTAACATAATAAACAAGTTATTTTATTAGTTGAAAATCGATCTGTTTCAGTAGAAAAATCATCTTTCTGGTAAAATATTTCTTGTGTGAAATATTCTCTGTTTTGGTTAAAAATTAACTTTCTTATTGAAACTTCATAATTTTGCTAGAAAAATTCAACTTTTGGGTTAAAAATTGAAGCAGTATGTTAAAAATTATTATTCCGGTTTTAAATTTAACTATTTTGTTAAAAAATTGTTTTCCTCTTTAATTTAAAATTATATTTTATTATTACATTATATATATTTCTTTTAATTTTTTCGAAAAAAGAGCTTTCCCCATTTGTAACTCCATATTAACCTCAAAAGCCCAGAACACAGGTTTATGTTGATTTTAAACCGACTTAGAAAAAAAATAAATTTATTTTTCTGGAAAATGAACAAATTGGAACTTTGGTAAAAAATTCAATTATTTTCTGGACAATTCAACTATTTTGTTTAAAAGCCATCTTTTATGGTTAAAATTTTCATTCTTTTTAATTAACAAGACAATTATCATATTTTTTATCCAGAATTAATGTTTTTTTGATTGAAAAATCTACTATTCGGTGGAAAATTTAATTTTTGTTTATTTAGCTTGAAAGTTCAACTATTTGGTTGAAAATTTACATTTCTTGGCATCAAATGAATTTATTGTTAAATGACCTTCAATAATGTTATCTCAAATGATTCATTTACCTATTATTTAAATATTTTCTTAAATACCCTATTTCCCCTGTTTTGCGAAAATGTTAAAATTTATATAATAAAGGAATTCATAGAATTCCAGAAAACTTGAAAATTCAAGGAATCGAGTGTAGGGATTCTAGCTGGGAATCAGGCGTGTAAATATAAGGAGGAATTGTTGGAAGGGGGGGAAAGTGAGCTGGTGAGAAAGTGTTTTTTTGGGAGAAGAAGGACAGGAGAGGGGATGGAAGAATGAAGGTTGAAAGGGAAAGGTAGTCAGGAATGAATTAACTGCAGATGGATGAAGTGAGAAGGATGCACGAGGAAAGAAAAAAGGTATATGAGTCGGTTGAGAAAAACCTCATGGAGAGAAAGAAGATAGCAGGGGAAGAGTGAATAAGAGAGTCAGTGTTCAACGGGCAATCAGAATCAGAATTCGGATCACACGCATTATATCCTAGTTTCACTTTTTTTTTTCAATTATGCTTTAAAGGATTGTAGTTCACACTTAGTTCACGTGCTTTACTTTAAAACGTCCTTCGATATTGCGGCATGGACCTACTGGAGTTTCATGGATTTCTTTTCGGGTCCGTGGGGTAACCATGCCGCTTGAGATATTTATCTTCCCCCTTATCAAAAGTAACGAATATGTGAATAGATTTCAGCAAGAGCATCCTCACTCTCCAAAATTGAAAGTGTATCATTATCGGATGTTAATATAACAATTTTTTAATAGATTGGCATCGGCACAGAGACGGCTGAGATTTTATGTTCTTACTGCTGGACTGCATCGGTACAAGATTTGGTACAAGTCTACTAACTATTACTGGCTTTTAATATACTGCTATTCCTTCGCAGTTCAAATATAGAGGCTTTGTTGTAATCGCGATCATTTACACATTTTAAATTGATCTAATTGCAAATATTCTAATGATTAATCATTGTAGATTGAGAGCGTACGACCTTTTTGTTACAAAACCTGTGTATTTCTGTTGATTTTTCTAGTTACGTTCTTTTGTAAATTCTTGTAGGAAACTAAGACTGCAATAAATTAGAATATACAAAACAAGAAAAAAAATTCATCCAAATAATAGACTAAAGTTGAACTTTTTTGTAATGTTTGTTGTAATTTATGGTATTTATTTGGTGTTTTATTAAAAAATGGTTTTATTTTATGAGCAAAAGAAATAAATCCTTAACAAAAAATATAAAAGTAGAATTTTCAATTAAAAATAATTAACTGACAACCAGAAAGAATTAGATTTTCTTATTGGGTTCTGGTAATTCAGTTCTCATTTGAGCGGAAAACCCAGATAAATAATATGTTTCTCAAAAAATATGGAAAAAGAAAAGAAATTCTCACAAGAGGAGGAAGAGAAAAAAAGTAAACACGAATTGAAAAAATTGCCGGCTATTTAAAGGCTTTTTCCAGATCCTCCAAATTTCAGGCTAATTATTGGTTTTTCCGGTTCGTGGTCACCATTTACTTATTCGTTGAGCGAAATGAATGCTTTTCATTATCCATGGAGCAATAACGACTTCTTCAATAAATAACTGACATCCTAACATAAGACGAGAAAAGGAAAAAATGTTACTCTAGTGTTACGGAATTGATTAATGGATGATTCTGACATCACGGATTGATCAGTGAAATGTCCAACTGTCATTTCAATTACAAAATTTGTCACTGTTTCATATTTAGAGAGCAAGATCTAATGAATAGGAAAAATAACGGAAGATTAAAGCTTTGTGAACCATGGCACACTATCTTTATAATATAATTACCAGTTGCATGAATTATTTTGATCCGACTACGGATCGCTTTCATTATATTTAATTTTTACATAGGTTTTTAATTATTGATGTAGAGAATTGCGGTTTACAATTGGTTTGAACGCATCACTTTATAATTCCCCGTAATTGAGCGGCGGGCACCTACTGGAATTTCGATGATTTCTGCTCTGGTCAATGGTGTAACGATGCCACTTAATATGTTTATTTTTGCCCGTACGTCATAGCAATGAATATTTTTTGCATAGATTCCAGCAAGAATATTATAGCTCTCCAATATTGCAAAGACGTCACCATTTGATGTTGATATAACAATTTGTTCGTTGGTTGGAACAGGCTCAAAATTGTTGTCTCTTATTCTTATTAGTAATTGTGAATTGACAGAAAAAGTGTATTTTCGAAGTTCGAATATCCGAGCCCGATTCTTATGGGAAATAAGCCGAATGAATCTTAGTTGTTCAACTCCACATACTTGTCCAGCAGGAGAAGGAAGCATTGTAGGAGGAGCTATACGCCTGGAAGGCGGAGCTATGGATCGGCCAGCAGGAGCCATGAACCTGCCAGGAGGAGCTATGGACCCGCCAATAGGAGACCTGGACATGACAGGAGGAGCTATGGACCCGACAGGAGGAGCCATCAACCTGCCAGGAGGAGCTATCGACCCACCAGGAAGGGCAATGGACCTGACAGAAGGAGCTATGGACCCGCCACGTGTAGCCATGAACCTGCCAGGAGGAGCTATAGACTCGTTAGGAGGAGACCTGGACCTGACACGAAACGGTGGCTCGGCAGGAAGAAGAGAACTCGCAGAAGAATGATGTCTTTCAGAAGAGGAAGAAGGTAAGCCATGAGGAATACCAGAAATAGGTTTGCCATTATGTAAGCATTCAGATTGCAAGCTTAAATCTGTAACAATAAAGAAAAGATTACATTTTCTTGTAAGTTGGTGTTTCATGAATCTATGGCAATATTATTAGGTAGGACAGAGAAAAGTAGGGCAATGTGCCCTGGGAAACTTCTTCAAAGCTTGTCCAGCTATATAAAGGAAACATTATTCCGAAAGCTTTCCATTAAAAATTTATTTTCCAAATGAATATTCATTCTTCTTGATCAAGAACTGAGTTTCTTGTTTAAAATTCGTCCTCAGCGGTTCAAAATGAAGAAATTCTATAGAATTTACTTAGAATAATTCTATAGAATACCTGCATGAGATTTAGTCTACTTTCTACAAAATTTCTACATAAATTCTACAGAATTAAAAAAAAACAAGATTTCGAGAAGTAGTTCAACATTTAACCACGCAGTAAAATTTTGTATTACAAAAGGTGAGTTTATGATATTATTAATAGTTCCAAACTGTTTATTGATTATCATTTGTGTCATTAATTTTAATTCAAATCAGGCTTACCTTCATAATTCGAATGTTGACCACTCCCCCCAAAATTTTTTAGGAAGTCTCTTGTTTTCGGAGGTGATGAAGAAGCTGATGAAATTTCTGTGAAAAGACAAACAAGATTCACGAATTTGTAATGTTTAAAATGTATTGAAAAAAAAGAAAAGCCCACTGGGTACGTGTGTCCTAAAAATCTGTCCAATCATTACACCTAAGTAGCAAAGAAGTGATATCAATAATAATACTGGTTCATTATCATAGAGTTTACAGCTGAATATTTTCTC
Source organism: Andricus grossulariae (assembly GCA_011634705.1). Lineage (NCBI taxonomy): Eukaryota > Metazoa > Arthropoda > Insecta > Hymenoptera > Cynipidae > Andricus > Andricus grossulariae. Next base: position 2,755,969 of record JAABKJ010026545.1, on the reverse strand, counting down.
AGGTGAAATATTTCTCAGGAAGGTCAAGGTCATTATTGAAGTAATTTTTGACGAGGAATGCAATAATGACCAGTATTTTGATCTTGACGATGACCTTCGAGGTTTGAAAATCATCCTGAAGATGAAAACAAAAGTCACCATTGGATTCCTCTCTGAAAGCTACTTCAAGAATGACCTTGACCTCCTTGAAAAACTTGTTACCTGAGAAAATATTCAGCCGTCCCGGGACTTTTGTGACACCCTATATAATAGATGTTTCAGCATAGTTACTACAAAAATACAAGAATATTATACTAATTTATTCTTCACTCACTGAAAAGATTGAAGATAACGTCCAAGCTCAGGAGCAAAGCAATAAAGTGCCTCATTTTTTAAATCGTGGGAACAACTGATGACCGCAGAATGTTGAAAGCAGCGGAACTAATTACTATTCTGCTTTTTCATGTTTACATATTGTTCTGCAATGTGCGTAGTTATTTTACCTTGATGATCTCTGATAATTTATGTTTAAAGTAACTAGAGGCCTTTTTATTATGCCACCTTGAAAGACTTCGCGACTTCGATAATTCATAAGGAGTAATTGTGGAAACACTATCTGGAAATATTTGATAATATGCAGCGGCGTAGCCAGGAATTTCACTCGGGGGTCGGGAATGGGGCTGACATTAGGGAAGAGGGCAAAAAAGGGTATCGTTCCCAAAATCTGTCCTCCAATCATAGTCGAAGCATTTGAAATCTATTTAGTATTGTTAACAATAATGTATGAGTACAATGCCTAATAATCCCTAAGCTGCAACCCTTGAGAATTGCAAATTCACGTTGTTTTTCCAAAACGTTCAAAATTATGAAGCTCTGACTTTGTTCTCATAGACAATCTTTTTTTCTACTTCAAATCTCAGGAAAATCATTTCATATTGCATTCAATGTGGAATCGTCACTTTTAGAAAAAAGAAGTTTTGTTACCAAAGTCGTTAGAACTGATATCACTGATTTTACAGCACAATTTTATCTTAGGTAAAACAAACTTAAATAATTCCTGCCCCAGTGAAGATTTTAATCTGATAAGAATCTGTCCTGTTTCATACGGTCATTATTATTTGAGCATACAATGAAAAACAGAATTTAAAAATTTCAAATGGTTCTGAATATTTGAAGTTATTTGAAAATATTCCAAAGAATTTCAAAAAATCAGAAGATATGCAAGGAATTTATAAGAATTTCAGAAGATTCAAGGCACTTAATAAGAACATCGTGTCTTTTCAAGATTTCATGTGATTTAAAGAATTTCTAGAGAACTTAAGAAATTAAACTAAATTTTATTTCAAATGGACTTCTACGATTTCGAACAGCTTTGAAATTTCAAGGAGTTTGAAAAAGTTTGAAGACGTTAAGAAAATGGCAATGGATTTCAAAGAGTTCTTTTTAGGATTTTTGACAATTTCACGGAATTTCCGGATAACTTGACTTTACAGAATAAAATGTATAAAGACTATGAGTTGATTACAGGTTTGTAAATAAAATCGCTTCGAGGGACAATTACTAGCTTCCTTTGATAGAAGACCAGTTTGATTGATTACGCGAAAAACGATACTTTCTGTTACTAGACTTAAAAGATGAATTCCATCATGTTAGTTAATTTGAAAAGTTGAGAATACCATTTGTTTTCAAGACAGGTCTCGCAACCTTTCAGAGGATTATAAACAAAGTTTTCAATAAACTAATTAAATCCAGTGATACCTTTTTCTATTCAGAAGTGATTTGAGTCGCGAGCGCATCTATGGAGAAGCACCTAATGATCTTAAAACAGCTGTTGAATGTGATGGTTGACAACAAAGTGCAATTGCGTTTAGACAAATGCAAATTCCTTCAAACTATATTTGAGTATTTAATGTGCAAAGTTTCAGCCTAAGAAAAGAGTCCTACAGATCAGGGGGTAGAAGATGTCATCAGCTTTCTCATATCTCAGAATATTCTGGAATATTGGTGTTATGTTCTTACTTCCGCAAGTTTATTGAGGGTTGGTCTGTTTGAGCCAAAAGACTTTATGATCTTTCAAGTAAAAATGTAATTTTTCAATCAACTCATGAAAAATTACAAGTACTGAAGCAACTTAGGATGAAACTTATTGAAGCAACCGTTCTGAATATCTACAACCCCATAGATGAAACGGAATTGCACTACGATGCCAGCAAGCTGTTCTTCGGTGCAATTCTGCTCCAGCGAAAATCAGTTAATCTATTCCACCCGATATTCCAATTTACAAAAAAAACCTCAGTACCCGAACGTAAATTTCACAGTTTTGAGTTGGAAACATTAGCAGTGATCTATGCTTCGAGACGCTTTCTGATTTATCTCCAAGACATGAATTTCAAAGTCATTACAGACTGTAACGCTCTAAATCTCACATTAGATAAAAATGATATTCCTAGACGAATAAGCGGATGGGCTCTCGAACTAGAAAATTTTTCTAAAACTCTCGAGCACAGCTCTGAAGACAAAATGAAGCACGAAGATGTCTTCAGTCGAGCAGCTAATGTCATGGTTGGCGAGCACAACAATCTTGAATCGAACCCAGTGATTTGTGGAAACCGTGAGCGGAATATTGGAAAACTCCGCAAAAAACTAGAAAAATCGTAAGATCAATTAGTTGAACTGAGGAATGGATTAGTTTCTAGAAAACGGGAATACAAGATTTTGTTTTATGTCCCTGCAAAAATGGAAAATCATATTTAAAAAAAAATATATCACGACGAATATGGTCACTTTGTTGCTGTTAAAACCTCTAAAGCGATATTAAGCAATTACTGGTATCCGAAAATTGTAGAAAAAGTCAAAGTCAACATAGCCGACTGTCTAAAATGCAGAGCAATTTTGCCTATTGCGGGAAAGACTGAGGGTTTTCTTAACTCTATCCCAAAAGGTGAAACACCTTTTCAATATATTATATAGATCACCTAGGTCCTATCGATGAAAAAATTGTAACGAAGCAACACATATTTGTAATTGTCGACGCTTTCACAAATTTTGCCAAACTCGAACCTGTCCAA